>JAPCYS010002788.1:0-36812 GCA_028641055.1 Alopecurus myosuroides
TAATTTTTTTCTCAAAATTTAGATCGTTGGATGACAAATGGATGGAGATAAAGAGCCTGCAGCGTGACTTCACTTGATGAAGTCACTGGATCCCAGTCCTTTTAGAGGTGCAATTTCCCAACAACGTTTTCTTTGGAGTTTCTCAACAACGTTTGTAAATTTAAACTGGGCCTTCTAAAAACAGATGGTTGTGTTTCTCGTTGTTTGCTAGGTTAGGTTTCGTATTTTCACTGAAAATGCATAATTCTCTAAACAAAGATGACTAACCAAAAGCCATTTTAATTTGAGTTATTTTTTCATTTTTACAAAAAAATATGAAAATGGCAAAATAATTCTACGTGAGATATACTTTTTTTTAATATGGACATGCGCGGCAACGCGTGTTTTTTATGGTCTTGTTCATATCTATAAAGAGACATGAACACCATTATTTTACCCTTTAGTAGCAATATCACACCTCGTCCTTAAGACGTTTCATGATTTCTATCTCCTTGTGTTATTGTTGTGACCTTACTCGAATTATTTTAATGATACTATATGTAAAAATAGTATACAACACATTCGATTTACACACAACTATTTTGTATACATATACACAATTTTATATTGTGAAAATTTTGAATTCCACGGTTTATGCATCCAAATATGATTTGGAATTAGATCTCATCATTTAATTCTAACAATAAATACAACACATCCAGACAACAAATTTGAAATTGGAAGCTGAATAAACAGCCTAACAATACTCCCTCCGATCCATATTAATAGGTGCTGAAGTGGATGTATTTAAACATGTTTTATTGCTAGATACATCCACTTCAGGACCTATTAATATGGATCAGAGTGAGTATTGTTTTTGCCGACATTTATCGAGGTCGCCGGCGTCCAGTTTATGCATCTTGTCGTGATGGTGGACCAACCGTCCTCACCTCCCCGTGGCCCACATGTCAGTGGACACGGGCCTCCTCGTCATCGACGAAACGCCATTGATTTCAAACTCTCCGCCTCCTCTGCCTTGTTTTCTCCCCCAATTCGACACGCCTAGCTCCTCCACGTAGCTATTGTTGCCACCCAGCTTAGCACCACGTCCGCGGCACCTAAATCGTAGCCACAACGATGCCGTCCTCTCCACCCGCTCCGGCACCTACTGACCCGCCGCAGGCGGAGACAGCGTGGTCGCGGGCCCTCCGGAAGCTGCTCCCAGCGGGGGCGCCGGTGCCTGACGAGGACCACCTCGACTACTCCTTCTCCGTCGCCCTCCCCGCCGACGCTCCCTCTTGGGGACCACGAACGCCGACCTCCCGCTCCTCCACTGCCGTGCCGCCCCTCACTCCCTTTGCCCGCCACCGCCGCTGCATCTCCCGTATCCTCCGCCCAGATCCTCCTCTTGGTGCGCCTTCGCCGCTGTCGTCGCTGGACACCACCAGTTCTGCCTCCTCGACCCCGCGTAACCCCCTTTCCCCACCCGCTCAGACTCAGCCCCTCTCGCCGCAGCCGCTGGCTTCGGAAACGCAGGGGGCCAGCGAGCCCGGAGGAAAGCGTCGGGCGTGCTAGGTGCAGCAAAGGGGGAATCATTGAGGTGCGGGAGTGTGCCCTGCGGGTCGCGGTATTGCGCCGGGTGCGTGCTGCGGGATACGGGGTCCATGCCTGTAACAGTCGCTCGGCGCCGGGCAAGGCTGGGAAACGCGTCGCGGCTTCTGGCGCTTCTCCTCGCACCGGCGAAGGTGCGGCAGGTCATGCGCTCGGAGCGAGGCTGCGGTTCCAAACATGTGCGGCCGGACGAGGTCGTGGTGAACGGGCGTGGACTGTCGCAGGGCGATCTGGATCTTCTGCTGGGGTGCGCCGTGCCGCCGGAGCGGCTCACGCCGGGGAAGTACTGGTATGACAAAGACTCCGGGCTGTGGGGAAAGGTAAGAGTTCGCTGTCATATTCAGGAATCATTATATCGGCACACATGCTAGAATTAGCAAATAACTGGTCCTACATTTAAATCCTGGCGCCAGGACGGTCATAGGCCAGATAGAATTGTTAGTTCAAAGTTGAGCGTTGGAGGAAAGCTTCGAGAAGGTGCTAGCAATGGCACTACGCAGGTGTTCATGAATGGGAGGGAGATCACGAAAACAGAGCTCCTGATGCTTAAGGTAAAATATCTAGCCGAGACCGGCCATACTAGAAAATACTTACATAGTAACATCGCGGTTGGCGCCTCTGTCCAGTAGCTAAACCTAATTGAACGAGCTGCAAAAGGGACACGCACGCGCCCCCGGCACGGGCGAAACCCTAGCCGCCGTCGCCCCCACACCCCCTACTTCCCTTCCACCCGCCGCCGCCGGAGAAAGCCATCGGGGCACAACCCTCCGCGTGATGGACGGCGGCCGGCGGGTCCTCGCCTCCTCAGCACAAACGTGGTGGGAGGCCTCCGGCCAGATGCGTGGGTCGGCACTGGACGGCTGGCGCGGACGATGGAGCACGGACGTCGGGGCGGCGCCCTGGTTCTTCTGGCGGTGGCTAGTGGCTGGGTCTGCGTGGGCAGCCGGCGCTGGCCGGGGTGGCTCTAGGTGGCGCCGCCGATGTGATCTGGGGTGACTCGGCCATGGTACGGCGGCCGCGGAGACCTCGACGGCCGGTGTCCCTCTCGCCTCTTCGTCATGCAATCCTGCAGCATCCGTTGAGCGGCTCCGTCGACGGCCTTGAGCGGGACGGTCACGCAGGATGGTGGGCGCGGGTCTGGTGGCGGTTGGCGGCGGGGTGTCCACGTGCTAGACTCCGGTGGCGGCACGACCTGCTGCTAGGCGGCGGGGTTCGTCACTTGAGCTCGGCGGCGGACTGCACAGGCGGCCCGGCGTTTTGGCGGCGGCGGCGCCATCGGCTTGGCTCCCGGGCGGCGCGGCCTCCTCTGTCTTTGGCGGCGGGAGGCGGTGGTGCTAGGGACCGTCGGCGGCAGGGCTCTCGGTGGCGGCGGATGCGGAATCTAGGAGATCTTTCCCCTCTCGCAAACGTCCCTGCTGGGAGTCGTTTCGTAGCGTCGGGGCTGCGAGACATCAGAATAAAGGAGGTGGTCCTTGGGTTTCCCATCGCGTGAAGATGAAGATCCTGATATAGGTTCTCTTTGATCAAGCCGGGGTGTCGACCCGGAAGGCTTCGCCGGCGAACTCCCATGGGCATCGCCTGGAGATTGCTGGATCTGTGGAATTCGGTCACAATGCTCAGTCATCAAATGTGAGATTGGAGGACTAGCAACGGTGTTCGGAGTCTTTGCATCGATGGGGAACTGGCTTGGAGTTACAAGATTCGTGGCAGCCGTATGTAAAAGGGGGCGACAGCATGCGTGAAGTCCAAAGTCCCACCTTTCAGGTTGAAATCCCAAGGTCTGGCCTTAATTGGTTTTGCCTGGCACTGGTCTTCTTGGAGCCGTTGTTTTGAGAGCGAGGATTATCTTCAGGGTGAAAACCCAAGTTCTGGCTTTAATTGATTGTGTCTGGCACCGTTCTTCTTGGAGACGTTTGTCGCACCCGGACTTCTAGGGGATACTCACAGTCCGTTAAACAGTAGATAAATGGCTTACGGGGCATACCGGCACCCGCATCTCAATATGAGCAGGCCAACACGTAAACGTGTGACAACCATTCTCTTACTATTCATCGTCTGCGCAAACCATCCCATAGAAATCCAGATACTTCCGTTGACGTACTTCAAAACATGCACACATGGTACGTCAACGGCATTGGAACAAGTGATATCACAACAGATCTCTACGACACAAAAGATGAAAATAAGTTGCAAATAGCTCTCACTAGAGCAGAGATAGCAAATACAATCATCCAGAGGACACATGTCCCAACAATTCATCATTACATCACAGCGGAAGCATTCAACATGTCTGAGTACAGACAAGATCCAAATAGGCCTAAGAGGCCGGAAACGAAAAGACGGAGCCCATCCATGAAGTCTCGGATCCTGCCCGGGTCCGCTATCTACTCGTCAGCAGTCTTGTCATACTCCACGTAGTAGCCACCATGGGGATCCTCGGAAACGTAGTCTGCGGAAACCACAGCCCCAAAGGGGTCAGTACATAAACGTACTGGCAAGCAAGACTCACAATTCACCAAAGTGTAACCCGTCAACACCAAGCACAGATGCTTTGGGTTCAACGAAGGAAGGGGATACAAAAGATGCTGCAACTGGCTGCTCTAACCAACTACAGAAACATGCTACAACTTCCGGCTAACAGAAAGGAGATAAGATAGCGTTTCGTAACCAACTACAACTAACCACCAAACAAACCCATCCTGGATCTCGCCCCTTATCCAAAGAAGCAACCCGAGGATAACTCACACAGTTGGATTAATGATGGTCCAAGTTGTTGTGTCAATAAGACTATTACTAGTCAAGTTATCATTAGTTAGGTGTAATTTGTTCTGAGTACTTGTTAGCCAGTACTTTCACCAAGTAATCCATAACCGCGGAAAACACGGCTTCTCGAGAAGATTTATCCCTGCAGGGGTGCACCAATTTGGTCGTACACGTAAGAATATCCCGCCAGACGGGAATCAAACCCACCAGGCGAGGCACTCAACACAACTCAACTCTTCTTCGCATCAAGCCCAAAGAACCACATGTGTGCGTGCGCGGCTAATCGAGCCCCACGAAGAAAAGGGGGCCCTCATAGCACTCTAAGACCACGCCGCCCTAAATGCCGACTACAAAAATTCCACCCTGGCGCCAAGGGTTCGCACCTGCACATGCATGCATCAAATGGAAAGCCCGAACTAAGTGTGGCGATTTGGACGAGATGCGAATCGAATCAAATTGAGGGGGGCGCCCATACTCGCTTCCCACATGCGGTTAGTGCGCTCATCATGGATCAGTAGACAAGACCCTTTTCCTAGTTAGGGTCGACACTAGCAGGCCTCAAAACCACGCCGGGCTCCTGCCGGTGCCTTATCAGCAAATTATTATTACCTCAAAATTAACAGGTTGTTGTTTAACATCGAGCCCCAGAACATAAATGAAATATCACAGAAAGTAGCGGGTAACAGACTCGAGCAAAACAACCCTAAGCATGCTAGTAAGACACGGGCTCAAACAACGGGGTTAGGGGAGTGGAGGTGAAGCAATATCAGGGTTACAGGATAACATGTGATAGGATCGAACAGAAGCAACGATTCATAGGGCTAGCAGAATAGACAACGGAAAGTATCGGTATCCAATGTTGAAAGGAACACAATGGTTCATGTGAGTGAATACTTGCCTGCAAACTCAGCAGCCTGGTACTGAGCTAGATCCTTAGAAGGGGTGTCGTAAGTATCGTCGGTCTCAACGTCGTCGTATATCCGAGAAGAAGCAAACAAACAACACAGAGAGATAAACAATCAATAACATGGCATAGTGCACAAACATGGGATGATGCATGACCATTTAATTGATGCATCAAAATAAACTAGTTGACAAGATAACATAACATGATTAAATGGACCCACATGCAATTGGATTGCATATGGAAAGCCCATGAATTAAGGGTGAAACAATTGTTTTACAACTAATCATCATGTGTAAGTGAATTAGCATGATGCATGGATGAGAAAAACAGCAAAATAACAACAATAGAATCAAATGGAAATAAGGTTTGCCCATTTTAAAATTTTAGTTATTAAGTTAAGGAAGGTTGGTTTCTTAAAGGTGTCACACAAGCATTTGTTGTTTTCACCAATTTTAATTGTTCAAAATAGGTATCAAAGTTCATATTTGATAAGAACACACAATTTTGGGTGGAATACATGTTTCACTTGTTGAAAATGGATTTCAAATAAATTATTTATGAATTAAACAAGTTTAAGGAAGAATTAAATGAATTTAATTCAAACATGAACTTATTTGAATTTTTATTTGTGCACAACATTAGATGAAGTTCATATTTGAAAAGTTTATACTTTTAGGGTTGGAAAACATATTTTATATGTCCCAAAAGAAATTAATTTGACCAAGTTATGAATTTAACAATTTTAAATGATTTAAACAAGCTTTATATTATTTAACCAATTTTAATTATTCAAAACATGAAACAAAATTTATATTTGGAAAGGTGGTTTAATTTTGCATGGAAAACATATTTCATTTGTTGAAATTGGATTTAAAATGAGCAAGTTATTATTTTGGCAATTTTAAATGCATTAAATAAGAAACAGTTGTTTTAAACAATTTAAATTATTCAAAACAGCAAACAAAGTTGATATTTGCAAAGTACATGAAAAATTGATTGGAAAATATATTTAGTTTGTTGAAATTGGAATTTTTATGCCCAAGTTATGATTTTTGCAAAATTAAGTGAATTAAACAAGAATTCAAATATTGCACCAATTTAAAATATTTCAAAACAGTAAACAAATTGCATTGAAAAGGTTGGAAACATGTAGCAAATGTTTCACTGAACATTTTGAGCTATTAAACATAATTTTTGGGTTATTATTGAATTTATTATGCAATTTTCCATAATCATTCTTATTCTGCCATTTTTAGTAAACAGAGGGAAAATGCTCAAAATTAATTCAATGGTGACCAAATAAAATACCAATGTGTATAGTTTGTTAAGACAAATTTTAGAGCCCAAGTTTGCTTAAATTGGATGAGCAGAACTAAAGTTATGAAATTCCAAAGTTTCCAAATTTTATTGCATTCTCAGTAGTTAATTATTTAGTGCAAAAATTGTTACAGAAACATGTTGCAAACTTGACATTAATAGAAAGAGCACAAATTTATGAATCCACAGGATTTTGAATCATTCAAATTGGAGTGATATTCAAATTGATATTGATTTTAGAAGTAAGTGCTCAGATCTGAGTTTCTGTAAGTTGGGCAGAAAAAGAAAAAAGCTGAGACAAAAAGGGTGTGGCTTGGGGGATCGAACCCTGGACCTGTGGCTTGCGCGCAAGGGACAGAACCAACTGGGTGTGCTGTGCGTTTGTAACAGAAGGGGGCAGCTCGAGGGGTTATGGTTCAGAACCTCACCACTGAAACAAATCGAATAAGGAGCAGAAAAAGGGGGTTGCGGGGATTTGATCCCGCGAGCGCTGGGCTCGCTGCGCTTCCGCTGCGCGCGCCCTACCAGTGGGTCTACTGCGGCTGGTGTGATGGGTACGGGATCTACTTGTTTTTGAACACAACACATCGCTGTTAACTGAAACTGCACACGATCATCTGCAGGTGTCCTTCTCTGACGGAAATACAAACACGAACAGGCAGCGACTGCCTCCATGGCCGGCAAAATCAAGGTGCAAACAGCAAGTAAAAGAGGGGGGTGAGTAGGGGAATTGATAGAGGAGATCACCCACTTCGCAGAGGTGGATGCTGCGCGGCCGGAGGGAGGCAGAGACGTCGGCGGCGAGCTCCGGCGGCCGGCGTCCGTGGCAGCAGGTAAGGGAGGAGACTCTCCTCGATGGCGGCGGCGGAGGTGGGAGACAGGAGGGAAGGAGGTGCGTCTAGGGTTAAGGTTTGCCACGGGATGGGGAGAGGAAGATATAGGAGGAGGAAAAACAATCGGGTGGAGCAGAGGGGAGCGCCTGTCGCTGTCCACCATGGAGACGTCAGCGTACGGACGGAGGAAAGGGGAGACATGTAGCGGGCTGCTCCTGGTGGGCTGGGCCTGCCTCTCCCCCTTCTCCTGGGTTTCTTTTTGCTTTTTATTATTTCGTTTTTTTTTGCTGCAATAGAGATAGGAAGGAATAGAAGGGGTTTTGGGGTAGAAATTTTTAGGGAAATTTTTGGTAACAACTCCTTATTGGAAATGCAACATGTGCAAGTTTGTGTTTCCAAATATTTCAAAATATTTTGATGGTTGCAAATTGATTGAACTTTGAATGAAAATTGAGATTAAGTGATTTATTAAAAACAACACTTAAATAGTTTGATCCTTATAATTTAATTGAAACAAAAGGATTAGAAATGTGTTGTAATTATCATTAATTCCAAAAGGTTGTTGTTTGGAGTTTTGTTTGAATTTGAACAACATTTGGATTAAGTGAACTATTAAAAACCACAATTTTAAATAGTTGAACCTTAGGGATTTAATGGAAACAATTGGTTGAATGGTTTTGTCATGTTCATAATTTTCAAAAGGGTTGCTGTTTTGGAAATTAATTGAATTTGAAAAGGGGTTTGGTATTAAATGAATTTTGATAGAAACAAAACAACAGTTTTTGGAATCACAACTTTAATGGAAACAATTGATTGTTTTGATTTGAATATCATTTTGGAAATTGTAACATCACAAGTATGAAACAAAAGGTTTGAAATTTGGTTTGAAATTCAAATAGAAAACAAAGGAAAACAAATGAAAACAGTTGGAAAACAAAGTAAAACAGAGGAAAACAAATGGAAAACAAGCAAACAAATGCAATGAACATGATGTCATGATGCAAAACATAAAATAACAGAGAGCAAACATTCTAATGGCTACTTTTCATACTTGGGATGTTACAAAACGCCCCCCCTGAAGGAATCGCTCCCCGAGATTCCTACTGAGAAAAGAAAAGGTTCGGATACTTCTTGCGAAGATTCTCTTGAGCTGTGACACGTGAAACACAACGTGCACCTTGGATAGTTTTTCTGGAAGTTCAAGATGACAGGCATTCCTGGCAACTCTTCTGGAACGACGTTAGGGAATTCGCAAACCACCAGAACATTTTCAAGTAAAGGGAGAGGTTTTGTATCGAGAGTGTATAGCTGGATAGAATTTGATTCATTTATAGAATAGATTATCTGGTCAGAAGGGTGGAACAGCGTTATTGATTAGACGCCGGTAGAATAACTGAAGTGGGGAGCAACAAAAAGATTTCAACGGACAAAAAGGATGTTGAGAAGAACAGGATAACGAAGCAACATCGGGAAAACGAGATCAAAACACTCCTGAGGTACTACGGAAAACCCATCCGGGCTTCTTAAGGATCAATATCTACTGCTTAAGGAATAGAGGATCTGCTTCCGGGGCTTACACGCCTCCGTTCTCAATCGTGAGTAGGCAACATGATAAATCATGTCACAACCACCTCCATTCCTAAGGTCTAGTAGATATAACTATCCCAGAGAAACCAGGATTCGTGAAAACCTAACTTGAAAGTTTAGATGAGAAGGGAAAACATCGTTGCCTTTCCTTACCAGAAAAAGGGAGGGTGGGTGGGGAAAGAAGAAAAAGAACAGAATTCCTACTCTCACGTTTCATTTTTCCTATCTAGCTACAAAATAGTTTCTAGACTCAACTGCGACCAGTAAAAAGGGATCCTACAGGCAGACAGGCTCTGATACCATTTGTCGCACCCGGACTTCTAGGGGATACTCACAGTCCGTTAAACAGTAGATAAATGGCTTACGGGGCATACCGGCACCCGCATCTCAATATGAGCAGGCCAACACGTAAACGTGTGACAACCATTCTCTTACTATTCATCGTCTGCGCAAACCATCCCATAGAAATCCAGATACTTCCGTTGACGTACTGCAAAACATGCACACATGGTACGTCAACGGCATTGGAACAAGTGATATCACAACAGATCTCTACGACACAAAAGATGAAAATAAGTTGCAAATAGCTCTCACTAGAGCAGAGATAGCAAATACAATCATCCAGAGGACACATGTCCCAACAATTCATCATTACATCACAGCGGAAGCATTCAACATGTCTGAGTACAGACAAGATCCAAATAGGCCTAAGAGGCCGGAAACGAAAAGACGGAGCCCATCCACGAAGTCTCGGATCCTGCCCGGGTCCGCTATCTACTCGTCAGCAGTCTCGTCATACTCCACGTAGTAGCCACCATGGGGATCCTCGGAAACGTAGTCTGCGGAAACCACAGCCCCAAAGGGGTCAGTACATAAACGTACTGGCAAGCAAGACTCACAATTCACCAAAGTGTAACCCGTCAACACCAAGCACAGATGCTTTGGGTTCAACGGAAGGAAGGGGATACAAAAGATGCTGCAACTGGCTGCTCTAACCAACTACAGAAACATGCTACAACTTCCGGCTAACAGAAAGGAGATAAGATAGCGTTTCGTAACCAACTACAACTAACCACCAAACAAACCCATCCTGGATCTCGCCCCTTATCCAAAGAAGCAACCCGGGGATAACTCACACAGTTGGATTAATGATGGTCCGACTTGTTGTGTCAATAAGACTATTACTAGTCAAGTTATCATTAGTTAGGTGTAAGTTGTTCTGAGTACTTGTTAGCCAGTACTTTCACCAAGTAATCCATAACCGCGGAAACACGGCTTCTCGAGAAGATTTAACCCTGCAGGGATGCACCAATTTGGCCGTACACGTAAGAATGACCCGCCAGGCGGGGAGCTAACCCACCAAGCGAGGCACTCAACACAACTCAACTCTTCTTCGCATCAAGCCCAAAGAACCACATGCTGTGCGTGCGCGGCTAATCTAGCCCCACGAAGAAAAGGGGGCCCTCATAGCACTCTAAGACCACGCCGCCCTAAATGCCGACTACAAAATTCCACCCTGGCGCCAAGGGTTCGCACCTGCACATGCATGCATCAAATGGAAAGCCCGAACTAAGTGTGGCGATTTGGACGAGATGCGAATCGAATCAAATTGAGGGGGCGCCCATACTCGCTTCCCACATGCGGTTAGTGCGCTCATCATGGATCAGTAGACAAGACCCTTTTCCTAGTTAGGGTCGACACTAGCAGGCCTCAAAACCACGCCGGGCCTCCTGCCGGTGCCTTATCAGCAAATTATTATTACCTCAAAATTAACAGGTTGTTGTTTAACATCGAGCCCCAGAACATAAATGAAATATCACAGAAAGTAGCGGGTAACAGACTCGAGCAAAACAACCCTAAGCATGCTAGTAAGACACGGGCTCAAACAACGGGGTTAGGGGAGTGGAGGTGAGGCAATATCAGGGTTACATGATAACATGTGATAGGATCGAACAGAAGCAACGATTCATAGGGCTAGCAGAATAGACAACGGAAAGTATCGGTATCCAATGTTGAAAGGAACACAATGGTTCATGTGAGTGAATACTTGCCTGCAAACTCAGCAGCCTGGTACTGAGCTAGATCCTTAGAAGGGGTGTCGTAAGTATCGTCGGTCTCAACGTCGTCGTTTATCCGAGAAGAAGCAAACAAACAACGCAGAGAGATAAACAATCAATAACATGGCATAGTGCACAAACATGGGATGATGCATGACCATTTAATTGATGCATCAAAATAAACTAGTTGACAAGATAACATAACATGATTAAATGGACCCACATGCAATTGGATTGCATATGGAAAGCCCATGAATTAAGGGTGAAACAATTGTTTTACAACTAATCATCATGTGTAAGTGAATTAGCATGATGCATGGATAAGGAAAACAGCAAAATAACAACAATAGAATCAAATGGAAATAAGGTTTGCCCATTTTGAAATTTTAGTTATTAAGTTAAGGAAGGTTGGTTTCTTAAAGGTGTCACACAAGCATTTGTTGTTTTCACCAATTTTAATTGTTCAAAATAGGTAGCAAAGTTCATATTTGATAAGAACACACAATTTTGGGTGGAATACATGTCTCACTTGTTGAAAATGGATTTCAAATAAATTATTTATGAATTAAACAAGTTTAAGCAAGAATTAAATGAATTTAATTCAAACATGAACTTATTTGAATTTTTATTTGTGCACAACATTAGATGAAGTTCATATTTGAAAAGTTTATACTTTTAGGGTTGGAAAACATATTTTATATGTCCCAAAAGAAATTAATTTGACCAAGTTATGAATTTAACAATTTTAAATGATTTAAACAAGGTTTAAATTATTTAACCAATTTTAATTATTCAAAACATGAAACAAAATTTATATTTGGAAAGGTGGTTTAATTTTGCATGGAAAACATATTTCATTTGTTGAAATTGGATTTAAAATGAGCAAGTTATTATTTTGGCAATTTTAAATGCATTAAATAAGAAACAGTTGTTTTAAGCAATTTAAATTATTCAAAACAGCAAACAAAGTTGATATTTGCAAAGTACATGAAAAATTTATTGGAAAACATATTTAGTTTGTTGAAATTGGAATTTTTATGCCCAAGTTATGATTTTTGCAAAATTAAGTGAATTAAACAAGAATTCAAATATTGCACCAATTTAAAATATTTCAAAACAGTAAACAAATTGCATTGAAAAGGTTGGAAACATGTAGCAAATGTTTCACTGAACATTTTAAGCTATTAAACATAATTTTTGGGTTATTATTGAATTTATTATGCAATTTTCCATAATCATTCTTATTCTGCCATTTTTAGTAAACAGAAGGAAACATGCTCAAAATTAATTCAATTGTGACCAAATAAAATACCAATGTGTAGAGTTTGTTAAGACAAATTTGTAGAGCCCAAGTTTGCTTAAATTGGATGAGCAGAACTAAAGTTATGAAATTCCAAAGTTTCCAAATTTTATTGCATTCTCAGTAATTAATTATTTAGTGCAAAAATTGTTAGAGAAACATGTTGCAAACTTGACATTAATAGAAAGAGCACAAATTTATGAATCCATAGGATTTTGAATCATTCAAATTGGGTGATATTCAAATTGATATTGATTTTAGAAGTAAGTGCTCAGATCTGAGTTTCTGTAAGTTGGGCAAAAAAAGAAAAAAGCTGAGACAAAAAGGGTGTGGCTTGGGGATCGAACCCTGGACCTGTGGCTTGTGGCAAGGGACAGAACCAACTGGGTGTGCTGTGCGTTGTAACAGAAGGGGCAGCTCGGGGGGTTATGGTTCAGAACCTCACCACTGAAACAAATCGAATAAGGAGCAGAAAAAGGGGGTTGCGTGGATTTGATCCCGCGAGCGCTGGGCTCGCTGCGCTTCCGCTGCGCGCGCCCTACCAGTGGGTCTACTGCGGCTGGTGTGATGGGTACGGGATCTACTTGTTTTTGAACACAACACATCGCTGTTAACTGAAACTGCACACGATCATCTGCAGGTGTCCTTCTCTGACGGAAAATACAAACACGAACAGGCAGCGACTGCCTCCATGGCCGGCAAAATCAAGGTGCAAACAGCAAGTAAAAGAGGGGGTGAGTAGGGGAATGGATAGAGGAGATCACCCACTTCGCAGAGGTGGACGCTGCGCGGCCGGAGGGAGGCGGAGACGTCGGCGGCGAGCTCCGGCGGCCGGCGTCCGTGGCAGCAGGTAAGGGAGGAGACTCTCCTCGATGGCGGCGGCGGAGGTGGGAGACAGGAGGGAAGGAGGTGCGTCTAGGGTTAGGGTTTGCCACGGGATGGGGAGAGGAAGATATAGGAGGAGGAAAAACAATCGGGTGGAGCAGAGGGGAGCGCCTGTCGCTGTCCACCATGGAGACGTCAGCGTACGGACGGAGGAAAGGGGAGACAGGTAGCGGGCTGCTCCTGGTGGGCTGGGCCTGCCTCCCCCTTCTCCTGGATTTCTTTTTTGCTTTTTATTATTTCGTTTTTTTTTTTGCTGCAATAGAGATAGGAAGGAATAGAAGGGTTTTTGGGGTAGAAATTTTTAGGGAATTTTTGTAACCACTCCTTATTGGAAATGCAACATGTGCAAGTTTGTGTTTCCAAATATTTCAAAATATTTTGATGGTTGCAAATTGATTGAACTTTGAATGAAAATTGAGATTAAGTGATTTATTAAAAACAATACTTAAATAGTTTGATCCTTATAATTTAATTGAAACAAAGGATTAAAATTGTTGTAATTATCATTAATTCCAAAAGGTTGCTGTTTGGAGTTTTGTTGAATTTGAACAACATTTGGATTAAGTGAACTATTAAAAACCACAATTTAAATAGTTGAACCTTAGGATTTAAATGGAAACAATTGGTTGAATGGTTTTGTCATGTTCATAATTTTCAAAAGGGTTGCTGTTTTGGAAATTAATTGAATTTGAAAAGGGGTTTGGTATTAAATGAATTTTGATAGAAACAAAACAACAGTTTTTGGAATCACAACTTTAATGGAAACAATTGATTGTTTTGATTTGAATATCATTTTGGTAATTGTAACATCACAAGTATGAAACAAAAGGTTTGAAATTTGGTTTGAAATTCAAATAGAAAACAAAGGAAAACAAATGAAAACCGTTGGAAAACAAAGTAAAACAGAGGAAAACAAATGGAAAACAAGCAAACAAATGCAATGAACATGATGTCATGATGCAAAACATAAAATAACAGAGAGCAAACATTCTAATGGCTACTTTTCATACTTGGGATGTTACAACGTTGTTTTCGAAGAGATGGACATTAGCTGTTGTTTAGGTGGTGGTTGTGCGGATACCGCGAGGACTGTAACTCTGTAGCGGGACTTTTTTTTATTATCTTTCGGCTGTGTGCATCCATAATGACTATGGTTATTGCGTTGTTGCAGAGGCCGGGTGTAATTTGTATCTCCGCGATATTAATATACTTCCCTTTATAAAAAAAAGTAACATCGCGGTTTACTGAAAAATAAAAGTCGAGACACTCTTCAATGATAGTTTCCCACATCAATCTTCGTCCTAACACATTTGTGGTACATGTTGGGTGAACAATGCCGCGCATAATCCATGTAATTCAGCAACTCGGCCATTTTATTTTTGTTCATTATGCATGTATACTCCTTGAAGAAAATTTTAACTCTTTTGCCTTTTCGTGAAATGGTAGCTACTGGAATGATACTACGAGATATTTTGTGGTACCCAATTTTTTCCTTTTTTTTATATAAAAAGTATATATTAATATCGCGGAGATTCCATTTACAACCCATCTCTACAACAACGCAATGGCCTAATTACATGACGGAAGCACACAAAAAAAACTAAAAAAAAAGAGAAGTCTCGTTATAGAGTTCTAATCCTTGCAGTCACAACACAACCATCACCAAGACAACACGTGATGCCGAAGTACTCCAAAAGCGACGCCTCGAAGAAGGAAATAGTGCATCAACACCGTCGTCACTCGATCGTAGATCTTGGATTTTCACCCATAGATAATCTCCATTCTCAAAACAATGTCTTCAACATGTTCATTGCTAGGCACAACCAATTAAGATCAGAACTTGGATTTCCACTATGAAAGATAAGATCTTGAATCTCACGTGTGTTACCACCCCCACTTACATACCTATGCTACGAAAACCGAAATTCCAAGGAAGTTCCTCAAAGTTGTACCCTCCAATCACCATTACTATTTCTCCAATCTTGGCTTCCACGATGTTCCTCTTCCTTCACCATGGAGTAAAATATCTCCTGATGGCAACAAATACCAGAGCTTTGCGCCGCTCCCTCGTTAACGGATAATAAATGAGCACGACCGAATTCCACCCATGTCCATGGGAGTTCGCCGGTGGAGCCTCCTGGAACCTGCCACTTCGGCCAGATCAGAAAGGACATGCATCAGGTGGATCTTCATCTTGGCGCAAGAGGAACCCTAGGACCGCTGCCTTTATTCGAGCACACCAGCAGGCCTTCATGCTGCTGGCCAGCTTCCGGTCAACAGGTCAAGTGGATTAGACACACATGACAGTGACAGGAGGAAGGCTGTTGCGCACCTTAGACATGCGCAGGAGTGCCATCGCCGTAGGTTCCACGCCGTCACCCCTGGCCATCACCGCTCACCTGCCCCTCTAAGTCCCATACACGCCTCGTTGCAGTGCGTCGACAGACGTTGCACATGGACGAGCGCCAAAACCCCGCTGAAGGACATCCACCCGTGTCGCCAAGGAACCGAACCCCCGCGCGAAGGGGGTCCGGCAGGCTACGCCGGCCTCGCCCGCCGTCTTCGACAATCATGGTGTGGCCGCCACGGCCGGCGGCGGTAGCGGCCGGTCGGGAAGATCGAGCGTCAGCCTTCTAGATAGGACAGGGTGTCCTTCGGAGCCGCTCTTGTGTGGGACGATCCGGGAGTCAATATCTTCGGGATGGATGGAGAGAAGACGCCAGGAGGTTTCCGGATGTGTCTCGTGATACCCCCCCAAATATATTAGTCATCTATTTCCGTCTCTCTTAGTGTTATGTTATATACATGCTAAGAATTATAAGGTTTGATCTTCTGTTCGTGTGTACCTCTGTATGCTTAAGCAGCTTTTGCATTCCTACTGGTAAATCTGAAAAGGGAACTTAATTTACTTGGGGTGCATTTATCACCTCTGTAAGATCTTGATCAGAGTTTTTGCTGGCTTTTCATCTAGTTGGCAAGTGTGCAGTGCACTCGAAATACTCATTTCTGGTTATATGATGATGGATCTTATGAAGAGGAGGGGCAAAACATAATAAAGGGAAATATTTGGCGAAAGGTAATATTTTGGCAAATAATGTTCTGATTGGAAGTTCGTGTAGAAAATGAACTGATTAACTATCTTATTCATATGCTTTGGTAACCCAGGCGTCTACTCGTCTCATCGCTAGCTTTTTCTCGCTGCCAATACCTCCTGGGTATTCACGTGGTATGAAAGAAGATGCCTGTGTGTTCTAGTAGGTTTATCCCAGATTGCCAAGTTCAGAAACATATATTTGTTGGAGCTGAAGGATCTACATCAAGCACAATTTTTAAAGCAGGTTTCTTTTTCTACCTCATAGAACAAAACATTTTATAGAAGTAGGATATGATGTTAATAAAAACAGGAATACAGACCCCCACGCACCCCTTCGTCCGCGGCTCCCAGGAAAAAGGCGATTAGGGCATCCGCCTCCTGCCGGCGGCCGTGGCCGATCTGCTCGGTCTCCCGTGGCCTTAGGGCCATGGAGACTTGGTGGATCTGGTTACTTGCCGGCGGGAGGGCTCCGTTTTCAGCTGTTTTTTTGTGTTTTGTTAGGGTTTGTGTCCCATCGAGGAAGACGAGGCGGCGGCTCCTTGAAGTTGGAATAAGATCCTCCCCGCCTAGCCCTCGTTTCGGTGATGCGTCTAACATCATCCGAGGGCGTGTGGAGGTGTGTCTCCGGCGGATCTCATGAGATTCGGTCGGCGTTTGTGTTTGGTGGATCCACTTGGATCTAGTATTTGTTCGTCTATGTTCGTGTGTCTACAAATTCGATTCTTCTGATCTACGCTTCTCTTCATCGGCGATGGTTGCTGGTCTGGTGCGCTGGTCCTTTGTGGCCGTAGCACGACGACTTCCCGACTGTCTACTACAACAAGGTTTGCCCGGCTCCGGCGACGGAGGGGCGATGACAGCGGCGCGCCTTCGGCTCGCTCCAGTGCTTTTAGTCGTCGCTAGGTGGTCTACGGACCTGGATGTAATTTCTATTATTTCTAATGTTCTTTGTACTACCATGATTGTTGATGAATAGATTGGAAGTTTTCTCGCAAAAAAAGGATATGATGTTAATATTCTTTTATTTCTATGATACACGTGAATTTTCATAAATTCAGCATCGGAGCAAACATGACCAAATAGATTACTTTTGTTCCAAATTTGCAACCGCGTTAGTGCAAACCCAAGTACCCAACGTCCTCCCCCAAATCGGATATTTCTATCCGGTTTGGTCGGCGGACACGGATTTGGGGCAGAAACCTATTCCAACGCACTCCCATAAAACAGACCGAGGGGAGGACATACCGACTTTCCTTCAAACTTGGCCCAATTTTAGTCCAAATTTGGGGCGGTCCGGTCCGCGGACACAAACTATCCCTCACTGACCCTCCCGTCAGAGAAAAATCATATGAATCCACCCTCACTCGTTGCCCTAGCCCGTCTACCACATCGGTTGACCGCACCTAGAAACACCGCCGTATCGTCCCTCTTCGTTTCCCATTGGCAGAGTGTCCTCGCTTACTCAGTTGGCGACCCTAGTAGCGCTCGGCTCTGCGCCCATCATTGCTGACCTCCTCTTACTTTGTCGGCGCCGCAACCGCTCACCCTTCCCTCTCCGACGCAGGGTGGTTTGACAAAACATGCCTTCTTGCGTATTCTTGATAAGGTGAATGAGTACGACGATTACTTTAAGTGCAAGCATGATGCCGCGAGTAAGCTTTACTTCTCTTCGTACCAGAAATGCATTGGAGCTATCGGGATTCTTGCATATGGTGTTGCAGGAGATCTTGTTGATGAGTACTTGCGCATGAGTGGATCCAATTGCATTCAATCCATGCTCAAGTTGTGGAAAGCAGTGGTGCGGGTGTTTGGCAAAGAGTATTTGAGAGAACCAAATGTTACCGACACTCAACGTTTACCGTCGATCAACGATCAACGAGTCAAGAGGCTTTTCCATGATGCTTGGCAACATCGATTGCATGCACTAGGAGTAAATTTGTCCCTTTGCTTGGTAGGGATAATATAAGGGACACTTAGAAAAGTGCACACTTGAAGCCGTGATATCTCACGATCTCTGGATTCGGCATTCACTTTTTGGCATGGCAGATACTCACAATGTTATCAATGTGCTTCACCGCTCTCCTGTATTCGATAGGCTTACCGAGGGCAATTCTCAAGTGGTCAGCTACCAGTGAATGACCACCCATACACCAAGGGGGTACTACCTTGCCGATGGTATCTATCCTTCATGGTCTACATTTGCGAAGATAATCCACAATCCTAAGGAGAGAAGAATCACAGGTTTCCTCAACAACAAGAGGCTGCTAGGTAGGATGTGGAGTGATCATTTGGTGTGCTCCAAACTCGTTAGGCTATTATTCGACACCCTTCTAGAACATGAAGTAAAAAGACGACGTGGGAGGTGATGACTACTTGTGTGATCATGCACAACATGATAGTTGACGTTGAGCACGATGACATCCTCTTTGACGAAGAGAAGGAATTTCGCGAGGAACTGGCTGCGCCAACATCCGGACTGTTAATGTTTCAGGAGTATATGCACGTGCAGCATGAGATGCATGATCAATCTACACACAACTCTCTTCAGAAAGACTAGGTTGAGCATATGTGGACATTCCAAGGAAAATCGGTACCCATTTTATCTCTATTTTATTTATTTCAAGTTAAACATTTAATTTATATTGTAATAATTTATTTTACATTATTAAAATATTCAGTTTGCAAAATGAGGGAAATAAAAAAAAATAGACCAAATGCTCAGCAAGTTCGACATCAGAGGGGTGAGCGTTGGGATATGTTCCTCCTAGATTTCTTGACTGGCCATTTTCGATCCGCGAACCGTCCCAAATAGACCAAATGCGGATAAAAACGTGTCCGGGTTTTTTGGGGAAGGGGGGGAGTTAGGTTTGCTCCTAGTGTGGACAATGACATAGTCCCGAGGGACAGGAAAACTATTAAGCTATTTCACCTAGTAAAGGAATATAAGTGGGAAAAATTTCAGATGCGAGGTTATCTTACATAAAAGAAAATATACGGAGCACACTAATCTAGGTATTCCCTCTGTTTCTTTTTTACTCCGCGTATAAGATTTTTTAAAAGTTAAAGTTCATAACTTTGATTCAAAAAATCAACATATACATTTTAAAATTATATCATACGAAAATTAATTCCATGATGCATCTAATAATATTGATTTAGTATTATGAATGTTTATATTTTTTAATATAAACATGGTGAAGTTTTATGAAGTTTGACTTTAGACAAATCTTATATGCGAAGTAAAAAGAAACAGACAAATGGAGTAAAAGATCAATGCAATGACGCCGAATAATTTTCGGCTTCTATCACAATTTGAGGTGAGAATTATCCAAAGCTGAAAGAACTCATTTCACGGCTGTTTCTACCTGTACCCAACACCTACCTGGAGCTTCTTCATAATGGGAAGAAGCTACGGGAAGAATTTGCTCTGTCCCTATTGGTGTAAGTTGCAGAATTAAAAAAAATCCCTAGGTAACCACATAAATCACTATGGAGATAACAAAGAATGCCCATGCATGCAAAGAATCGGAAACACGACTCGTTGGCAGTGGAATATCGATGTAGTCGTAAAATAGTTCTGAACAATCATCGATACTCACAACTACGTCTAGTTGCAAGGATGTCGCTAAACTCCACTCGCTAAGGATCACACATGTAATTCCTCTTATGGTATGCATATGTATACTCGTGTCAACCAGCCAACGGTCTAACGCCTAGGACTCGGAACGGATGAAGAGAGAAAACCTTCCGGTGTTGCTAATTGGTAGTTTTAATAAACTGTGATTAGAGCTATATGATTCTAGATGTTTTCAACACATCAGAGAGAATATCAATTATAGCTAGGTCTAATCGGGAGAGGACACCTCAAAAACCCGATTAGAAAAGTACTAATCTAATTAGAGGGCTCTAATTAGATAATATAATAAGAGGCTCTAATTCTACTATAGAGAGAGAGGGTTGAGAGCCAATTTGATGTGTTTGGCTCAAGGGTTTGGGGTCCTTTTATAGGTGGACGAACGGGGAGACCTGCCTTGGGGGGATGTTTCCCCAATCCATGCAAAGATGAAGGTGGCCGCACCCCCTTCCTAGCCCCTCCTCCTTCCTTTTCCCTTTTTCTCCCTTTTCTTTTAGCATTTTATTCCTCCCCCAATCCGTGCAAAGAAGAAGGTGGCCCACCCTCTTCCTAGCCCCTCCTCCTTCCTTTTCCCTTTTTCTCATTTTTCTTTTAGCATTTTTATTTTCTCTATCAAACCAAATAAGGAAGGAACCAGGGGAAGATGGTGCGCCTTATGTGATGCCCCGAGGCGCACATGGAAGCCTCCAAAAATTGGTGTGGCCATGGGGTCAATCCTGCCCCCTTTCGGACTCCCCCTTTCTCACCCAATAGATAAAATTATATTTCAAACATCCCGGGACATTTCATGTCCTCTCTTTTCTCTCCTGTAAAATTTTGTCTTCCACCATTATTATTTCTCTCTCATAGCAACTTTCCTAAAATCTCTCTGAATGACACCAGACTTGTTTCTGTGACATCGTATCGACATCGAACATTCTTAAAACCATTAGCAAAAACTTTACTATCTCAATTAAATGTTGGCACAATTTAAACATGTGACCGTAAAGATTCGTTAACACAAATCCATGTTCGTAAACTTACCGAACAATAACCAATAGAGGGGCCATGGACGCCCATGATGACTCTGTGTCTCCATGAAGAACGAGGGAACCTTCAAGTTACTCCTTGCACTTATTCGCTTAACTTCACGATACCAACAATATCATGAGGTGATATAATATGCTCTAATTTAATCAAACCATTTGATCAAAACTCGTACCGATATCGTTTTCTTTTCTCATCCATATCCTCGATATTCTTGTGATAATCACACTATGTCAGGCCCGATTGGTTACATAGGTGATACTGAGAGGGTCTAGAGCATGTAAATCTCCATTGTCTCGAGGAGTTAAGTACTATTCTTGAACGGTCTCAGTTGTGCTGATTTCAAAAAGTCCAAGTTTGCTAAATTTGGACTTATGGATCAAAAGTTATGATGGATCTAAGATGCAGGGGCTTTTCTGCAAAGTTTCCATTCTATTTTTATTCGAAAATAATTCCAGAGATGGGCTGGGCTCAGATTGTTTATTTGTCGCGCGGGGCTATGGATAGGAAGTGGGCTTGGGCCGGCTATGCGCTGCGGTGGGCGACAGATAACCAATTGGGCTCTACTGACTGGCGCACACGTGGCGTGTTTCTATTGGCCGGTACCTCTTCGGTAAGTGATTTAATCACGGCCATCGGATCTGGATCTAAAGGACAGAAATAAAAGGGAAGGGAGAGAGAGGGGGCTCACCATCGGAGTCTTGCCCAAAAATGGCGGGGACAGCGGCGCAGTGCTCGGAAAACGACGACGATAGCGCTCCGGTGGTCTTCGGGCTCGATCGAGACCACGACGAGATTCGGCACGACTCGGTGAACCAGATGGTGCCCACGGTGTGCACGGTGGCGACTCCTAGCGGTGGCGCGGTGCGGGAGGAGGTGGTACGGCTCCTAGTGTATGGCATATCTCCAACAGACTCCCACTTGAACTATATCCCAATAATACTCTACTTAGTATGATGTCATAACACCTATGCAAATTCGGTGTTACTAACACTTTGCATCTGGTTCCTCAGACCATTGTCTTTCACCTTTTGATAAAATCAACTTGTGATAAAGTTGCATTGGATTTATTAGAAATTAGAATTATGTGAATCTATTTCTGTAGTAGCATTAATAATTCAAATGGCTTTGAATGAATTATCATACTATCTTTGAAACCTTACTAAGTCGAATGAGTTTTATCCAATTACTTGGAATCTACATTGTCTCACATTGTGTTGCAACTATCTATAGGATTATAGTTTAGAGTCCACTCATAATACAATAATGTTGATAATTATACACCATACGATATTATCAATTGAAGAATCATAATCTGAATTAAAATCAATAAAGATTTTATTTCGTAATTCCACTACAAATACATATGTGAGTAAACATATCACAATATTGTTTTAAGCTATACAAAATCCCACTAAGTTGTTTTAAACTTTTTAATACCACCATAAATATCTATGTGAGAAACATCTCACCATAATATTATGGATTTAATTACAAACAATCAACTTCGTTTATAAAAAAACTTTCACCTAAGTTTTTCTCGTTTAGACCGGCTGGCTAAACAATTTAGCACATTGGAAAATACCAGTTTGTATGTTCCTATTCATGACAACGAGGTTGGTTAAATAACAAATTTTGTGACTTGGTCTCAACCCTTTCTATTTTTCTCACCATGACTACGAATGTCAAGTTTATTGCATAATATCATGTCATGCTTACGTTTGAAACAAATTTCTTCGTCTCTTTGCAATTCAAATTTTCTTTTGAAATTACACTTAGCACACTAATCATATTCATGCTTATTAAACTATTTAATCTATCGTATAGATTATAAATTTAATAAAACACTTTCTGACAATTCATTTAAAACTCTTTTAAATCATTTCATGAGATAACTTTCTTTCAATTAGACCCAACCGAATTAAAAGATAGCTCCCACTTACTTTGCAGTCTCTAATCTTTATATAATGAAAAATAATAACGTATTTTTTTCATTAGTACGACCTACTTATCACTCATAATGTAATATTTCATATTACTCAAGTAATCTAAAATTAAATACACTTAGCAACTAATTTTGCAAATTGATTCATGATACGTCCATTTTGCATCACTGTTTTATATTATTATTTTTTGTTATTCATCGATATATTTTGTGTTATGATGCATCACTTATGTTATTTTATCTTATTTTGCATGTTTCATAATTTTTGGAGAATAAACACCGGATCAGAAATCTGATGGAAAAAGCACCGTCAAGATACCCTATTTCAGAAGATCAGAAGAAGAGGGGGATACTGGAGGAGTCTTAGAAGTTCTGAGGAGGAAGTGAGCCAGAAGGGCACCCGGAGGGGGGCCACCTGGGGCCCACACCACCAGCCCCCCCTATGGCCGCGCCTGGGGTGGTCTAGTCCCCCTGGCCCACTCCCGTGTGCCCCTTTCGCGTACTTGACCCCCAGGGAACCCTAAGCCCCGGAATATCATCGAAGAATTATTCCCCCGCGCCTTGGGGCGAAAAACACCAGAGAGAGAAAATATCTCCGGGAGGGAGAAATCTGCCGGGGAAATTTCTCCCCGAAGAGGGGAAATCGTCGCCATCGTCACCGTCATCACTTCGGGCTTCATCGAGATCATCATCATCATCCTCATCACTAACACTATCACCGTCACCGTCCACCTTCATACCATTGTAACAATTAGGGTCTTTATCGTTGTTTACCACTAGATCTCTCTCCCGGTGTAGATTACTTGTTAGTAGTTGATGCTTGTGAGATTTATCGGTGTTTACACTTTATGACCAGATTGTTATTATCGATTATGTCACCTCTGATTATGATCCATATGATGTCTTGTGAGTAGTTCGTTTAGTTCTTGAGGACATGGGAGAAGTCATGATGTTAGTAGTTGAATTATGTTGAAGTAATATCTCGTGGTTCGGTATTTAAGTTGTGGTGCTATTCTTCTAGTGGTGTCATGTGAACTTCGACTATAGGATACTTCACCTTTATGGGACTAGGAGGATGCATTGTGTATTTGGCTACTAATTGTGGGGTTGCCGGAGTGACAAAAACCTAAACCCCCGTTATGAAACTAATGCACAAGGGAGTGTAGGATCCCAGAGTTTTAAGGTTGTGGTTAGATTTATTTTAATTACTTTCTTGTATTTGCGGATGCTTATGAGGGGTATAATCACAAGTATGTATTGGTCCTAGTTGGGCGGTGCATTTGCATAGGTTCACCCACACAACACTTAACGAACCAATAAATATTAATCAACTATATGAAGCGAAAGCACTTGACGAGATTCCCATGTGTCCTCGAGAACGTTTGGTAATCATAAGTAGAACAACCGGCTTGTCCTTTGCTCTAAAAATTATTGGGCCACTCGCTGCAATATTATTTAGTGCACTTTATTTACTCGTACTTTATTTATCTGCTATATCAAAAACCTCCCAAAACCTGTTTGCTAGTGTTTACAGTGAATTCTCTATCCAACCTGCTTGTCAACACCTTCAGCTCCTTGTTGGGTTCGACACTCTTATTTATCAAAAGTACTACGATACATCCCCGATACTTGTGGGTCACCAGTCCATCAATAGCACACAACATTTGATATGATAAGTGTTTTAACTCATCATTATCATTTAATCATACTTGATAAAACAATTGTAATCAAGAATAGCTTTATGAATATTAGATATATCCATATTTGTTTCTCTTGTGAAATATTCATGTTCCCGTGATTTAATTTCACTTCAACCGCTCTCAAGATGAAATCTTTGAGTTATCATGAACATCTCAATTTCCTTGAATCTACATGAGAATCCAATGTCATCTGTGAGCATTATTATCTTGTTTGTTTTGTTTTTCATTTCATGGTCATTATCTCGGAATTTTGATGACTACATCGCAAAGTGAATATTACATCAAATTCCTCATATGAACTTTATACAACATTCCTGTAGAAATTGATGATCTGCAAACATTTGCATGTTTCCCCTTTCATTCAGTTCTTACTCCATAGGTTCACAATCTTAATTTAATATAATTTACACATCTCTATCATAAGAAGATACTTTTATTCTTAATCCAATGTGTTACCCACTTGGAGTTGAAGTGGAAATTTACTACCAACAACCATATTGGTTTCATGCAAAAACCTCTTAATCAATTATGCATCATACTTGAGCAAGATTAACTAGTTGGAGGTTTCATTAAAATAAGTCTAAGTTAATTAATGACAATGCTCCAACATTTAAAAACAAAAGAATTTTACTTAGTGGGTCGAGAATTATTTTCGTTTCACACTTCACATATCACACCAAGACATATAGACAATATTATTATAACATTTCTTAAATCCTCATCTCACAAAGATTTCATTATCATGATAACTTTGAGTCTCCCAAAATAATTTTGACTAAGAAAAATTTCTTTGTCAATATGTTAGAATTTTATTAGGTCATTTATCTTTTAATCAAATTTCTTTGATCTCACCTTTTGATTCATAGTACTCCCACTAAATTTTATGAAACATCGTAATTTGAATTATTTCATCTATTCCATCTCATCGATATGATCGAATTATCATACTGAGTCTTCAATTGAATTTACTCAATTGGGGAAAGCATCTATCCTTTATGTGAATTTTAAAATTCACAAGTGCCTAACACTTTATAAAATTTTAGATTTATTAAATAATTTGGAGAAAAATTTCAGATCTTGATAAATCAATAAAAGACTTATCTCCAATTTATTGAACAAGTCATACAAAATATTACTCAAACTTAAGTAATAAATTGAATCAAAACATTCAAGAGTTAATAAATAAAACTCAATGACATAATACAATAAAGAAGATCATAAATTTTGAATTACCAAGTTTGAAACTCTCAGACATATTTTATAATTCGAACTCAACAATGTTCATAAACATAAAAATATTAATTACAAAATGATCGAACTCAAAATAACTATTATTTCGAAATTCTAGTGTTGATCCTCTTTATTGACTTGGGTACATGCTCTCAAAGCATGATGACATTTCCTTATTGGGAAGAGGTGTGAAATCTATACAGATCATAAGAGTTTGAAGTATATCTTCACACAGCGTGAACTCAATATGAGGCTACGCCGTTGGATATAGCGCATCAAGGACTATGATCTAAGTATCCACTATCACCCCGGAAAGGCGAATGTTGTTGCGGACGCTCTTAGTCGAGAGCCGGTCTCTCTGAATTCTATGATCCAGATCAGATAACCGGAGTTGTGGAAAGAACTTGACCAGCTTGGTATTGAGGTGGTCAGCTATGGCATGTTGGAAGCCATGGATGTTATACCAACTCTAGTCGATCAAATCAAAGAAGCTCGGAAGGGCCAGAAGAGTATTGAGGGAATTAGAACCCGCATGGAGAAAGAAGAAGTTGCTGGTTTTACCATTGATTCTGATGGAGTCTTATGGTATGAAGGACGCATTTGTGTTCCGGTTGAATCTGAGTTGAGGCAAACAATCATGACTGAGGCTCATGACACTTTATACTCTATTCACCCTGGAGGAACCAAGATGTATCAGGATCTGAAGGAGAAGTTTTGGTGGCATGGAATGAAGCGAGACATTGCATCGTTTATAGCCAAGTGACATATTTGTCAGCACGTGAAGGATGGACATCAGCGTCCCGCTGGTTTGTTATAGCCATTGCAAGTATCTGTTTGGAAACGGGACGAAGTTGGGATGGACTTCATTACTGGACTGCACGGTCCAGTCGAGGGAATGATTCGATATGGGTAGTCGTTGACAGGCTCACCAAAGTTGCACACTTTATACCTGTCAAGACCACATATCATGGAGACCAGCTTGTTGATCTCTATATTTCTCGGATAGTCATTCTACATGGAGTTCCCAGCAGGATTGTGTCAGATGGAGGTTCACAGTTCACCTCTTGATTCTAGAAGAAGTTACACGAAGTCTTGGGAACCAAGCTAGCCTTTAGCACCGCCTACCATCCGCAAACTGATGGACAGACAGAGCGTGTGAACCAGATATTGGAAGACATGCTCCATGCCTGTGTTTTGTCCTATAGAGTTAAGTGGGAAGATTGCCTGCCATTTGCGGAGTTTTCCTACAATAACAGCTATCAGTCAAGCCTGCAGATGGCACCTTTTGAAGCATTGTATGGACGGAAATGCCGTACCCCTCTGAACTGGAATGAAACAGGAGAAAATCAAATCTTTGGAGTTGATACTACGAAAGCTGCAGAGGAGCAAGTGCATTTAATCCGTGACCGTCTTAAAGCCGCACAATCACGCCAGAAGAGTTATGCGGACACTAAGCGTCGCGACGTCTCTTTCACTATAGGAGATTTCGTGTATCTTCGTGTTACGCCACTCAAAGGGATGCAGCGTTTTCATGTCAAGGGAAAGCTTGCACCCTGGTATATTGGCCCATTTAAGATCCTAGCCCGTCGTGGAGAGGTATCTTATCAGCTTGAGCTACCTAAAGAGCTGTCAGCTTTTCACGATGTTTTTCACGTGTCATTGCTCCGGAAATGTCTTCATGTACCTGAGCAAAATCTCACTTACCAAGACATTGACTTCAAGACCATTGACCTCAACGATGATTTGACCTACCGTGATCGACCCCTGCGGGTACTTGAGGAGAATGTTGGTGCTACCAGGAGAAATGCTTTCAAGTTCCTTAAGATTCAGTGGACGAATCATTCAGAGGAGGAAGCAACCTGGGAGCGTGAAGATTATATCAGGAAAGAGTTCCCTGGGTTCCTTAAAGACTAAACCCGCGAATCTCGGGGCGAGATTCTTTTAAGGGGGGGAGATCTGTCACACCCCAGATTTGGGACACTTGTAACACATGAGGGATACCATTTTTGTGAGCCAACAAAAACTTTTTAATGCCCTTGTGTAATCCAACATGATGTATTGAACCATGGTTATCTATGCAATGCAAGCAAATTTGATTCAAAAATGATTCACTTGTTTTCTGATGTTTCTGATCATTTCTGGATTATTTCCATTTTGGTATCTTTGTTATTCTAAATCAAAATTCATGTGGCAATGTTGAAATCAACTTATAATTAATATTTGGATTGTTTGGAATCAAGAAAACAATTTGACAAAAGTTTAATCTCATGTTTTCCTTAGGTTTTTCTAATAAAAACCATTTCTAAAAAATAAGTCAATTAGGTGTTTTTCACCCTTGTTATCTATATGCTAGAGATTCACATTTTGTGTTTTATTGGCATGGATGTGATCTATATTATATGGACTACAAATTGGTTAACTTTGTTTGAAAAATTGAATCACAGAGACAATCAATTGCTTTGTGTTTTTGTGTTAAGAAAATAAGACAGAATTAGTGATTTTTGGAGAACAGAGAAAAACTCAAACTAGCCATTTCTCCACCTTGTTTTCATGATGCATTTGAATTTCAAATTTGTTTATTTTTGTTTTTTATGAAAGTACTAAAGTTTCTTAACAGAACCATACTTGGAAAACAAATTTTGGTTAAGGTTTGGTCCTTGAAAACAATTGAAACTTTTGGCTAATCCACACTGCAATCCAACACTTAGAAAAATTTCGGAAACTGAAACTGTAACTGAATTTTTTTTCAGAAACAGTGAGATTGCTCGATTTTCAAATGATCATATCTTTTTACTGGCTCAACCAAATGCTGCACGGTTTGGTGCTTCTAGAAGCCTAGTCTGCACCCTATCCATTCCACCCCTTAGGTCCCAAGTTGTCTGACCAGAGAGAGAGGGAGAGAGCGAGGAACAGAGAGGTAAAAACGGGAGGGGAGGGATGGGCACGCCTGACAGCCTCATCCTTGCCGCGTGCCATAGTGGCACTCGCGTTTTTCTTTCGCCTCTCCTCGCGCAAGTGGCCATTGACCTGTCTAGTCTTGCCCCTGGACGCACCCAAGAGCCGTGGGGTGCGGCATGGGCATGCCAGAGCGCGCACGGGCGCGTCCCGCTGACGCCCGTGGCCACCCGGGCGTGCACCACTGCCGCCAGCCCTATAAGACCATGCCCAAGGCCCC
This sequence comes from Alopecurus myosuroides, assembly GCA_028641055.1. Lineage (NCBI taxonomy): Eukaryota > Viridiplantae > Streptophyta > Magnoliopsida > Poales > Poaceae > Alopecurus > Alopecurus myosuroides. The sequence goes on from JAPCYS010002788.1 coordinate 29,044, forward strand.
TGTCTCTGCGCACACCCTCACTCTCACTCACTCACTCGTCGTAGCCACTGCATTGCGCTCGAGCCGCTCTAGCTAGCTCGAATCGCCGGAGAAACCATCGCAGCCACCGCGGGTGCTCGAGGTGAAATACTCGCGCCCCGAGCCATCCCCACTATCTCTGTCACCTTAGATCGAACTGTAACACCCGGGGTTTTTACCCCAAATAGAATTGTTTGTTGTTTTTCTTTTTCACATCATGTCATCATGCATTGCATCATGCATAAATTGCACTTGTTTTCAAACCAATTTAAAAATTCAAACATGTTCCAATGTTTTCAAGTAAAATTGCAAACAAAACAAATCAAATTGTAATTCATTATAATTTGAATGTTTGGTTGAATAAAAATCCCCTTCTATTAAAACCCTAATTCCAATTCAAATTCAAATCCATTGGCACAATTTGAAATTTTCAAAAACAAACTTTTGTGCAACTGGGCTTTTGAGTTGTTCAAGCCATTAAAAATATTTTGGAATGAAACTCTACAGTTTTCCCCTCTTATTTTCCTCTCCTTTCTTTTCTACAAAAAAAAGGAAAGAAAAAGATAAAAAGAACTGCTGGGGGAGGCAGGCCGTTTGGCCCACCTACCACCCCAGGAGGCCCAGCTCCCACCGATCTGGCCCGAGCAGCCCCTTTCTTCCACCTCCGTACACAATGTCGACATCGTGTGGGAAAAAGCAGAGCACCACCCCCACGCCATGGTCCCCCTCCACAACTCCCCTCCTATATCTACCGAGGCAGCCCCAGGAACCCTAGCCCTCCCCTTTTCTTCCTCTCAGCCGCCGCCATCGCTCCCCCTCTTCTCCCTTTCTTTCTGTCCACAAAAACAATGTAATGAACGCCTCCGTGGTCGGGCCTTGCAGTCCATGGCGCCGCCGTCCTGCTCGCTGTCGGGCCAAGATGACCACGGGAATGGAACCAGGAGGGTTCCATCTCCGCCTTTGCCGAAGGAACCACGGCCGGAGGACGACTACACCGACGACGCCATCGACCTTTCTTCCCCGGCGTGCAACCGTCGTCTCCGTCAGGCCGTGGCGCCCCTCCTGCACCTGGCCTTCCTCGAGCCCCCCACGGTGAGCCTCTCTTCCGCCTGGAACCTCTTTCCCTTTCCCCCTCGTGCTCTGGGTGCCCGCCATCGAGCGGTGGAGTCGCCGTGTCGCTGCAGGTCGCCACCGGCCGCCTCTCTGTTCGTCATCGTCGCGTACAGATGTTAGCGTCAGTAGAAAAACTCCATGCTTTGTAACCTCATTTGGGTTCAGATCTGTATCATGACACGAAACGCATAGCAGCCCAGTGGCTTGGTACTCCGTCCGCACCCTGGAGACCGGGGTTTGATTCCCCCTTGAGGCAAAGCCTCCACCTTTTCTTTCTTTTTCCGCGCGCAGCGCTATGGCCCACTGGTCATTGACCCTTTCTGCCACGCAGGCGCCAGCAGGGCCTGGCCCACTAGTCAGTGGCACGGGCTAGCTCCTCCCGGTGAAAAAAAACGTTTCGAGCTGAATTGTTCAATTTTTGGGAAACAGAACAGATTCAAATGTTAATTTGTAAAATCAATAACTAATTCATAAATGCTCCAATTCGAGTGATTCAAATTTCTATGGACTCAACAACTTGAGAACTTTCTATCAATGACAAAGTTGCAACATGTTTCTGTAATAAATTTTGCACTAAATAATTAAATACAGAAATGGCAATTAAAATTTGAAACTTTGGAAATTCATAACTTGAGTTCTGTTCACCCAAATTGAGCAAACTTGAGCTCTAAAAATTTGTCTTAACAAACTCTACACAGTGGTATTTTATTTGGTCACAATTGAATTAAATTTGAACATGTTTCCTTCTGTTTACAAAAAGGGGCAGAATAAAAATGCTTATGGAAAAATGCATAATAAATTCAATAATGATCCAAAAATTATGTTTAATAGCTCAAAATGTTCAGTGAAACATTTTATACATGTTTTGAACCTTTTCAATACAATTTGTGCCCCCTTCGATTTAAATTTGGTTAGCTCACCTACTAATTGTTACCCATGCTAATCAACATTTAAATTGATGGTTAGATAAATAACTTAAACCTTCCTAATTAAATGTTGGGCTTTTGTCTCAACTTAAATTGGTTAAGTTGCATCCTCGCATGTCATGCATATAAAAATTAGGATCATGCTGGATCTTTTACCGTAGTAGTAATTGTTGCATCCGGTGTTCCTTTTAGTGCTTTGCTTCTTCGCGGATAGGACGTTGAGATGATGTGAGCACCGACAAGTTCTTCGGATGTACCTCTACTTGCTGGATTCCAGGAAAGTATACTCACTTGCTACCTATGGCTGCCTTTCATCACTTGTTACCGATTCTTTCCGTTGTCTTTATGCTAGCCTAGTATTTTCGATGCTTGTGTCTCGATCCTATCATATGTTTACCTTGCAGCCATGTTATAGCCTTCCTTCCACTTCCTATCAACTGTTGCTTGTTTACCTTGTTGGCCCTCGTGTCGTAGTTGCATGCTTAGGTTTGTTTGCGCTTGAGTCCTGTTGTCCTTTGTTCTATCACCTGTTTAGTTGATAGTTGGGTTTCAGTTTAATCAACAACATGTTAATGCTTGGGGTAATAATAATTTGATGATAAGGCACCGGCAGGAGGCCCGGCGTGGTTTTGGAGTCTGCTAGTGTCGAAACTAGGAAAAGAGACTTGTCCACTGATCCATGATGAGCGCGCTAACCGCATCCGGGAGGTAGTATGGGACCCCCCTCGACTTAGACCTGATTTGCAGCTTGTCCGAAGAGCCACACTTAGTTCGGGTGTTCCATTTGCTCATACGCATGAATGGGTGGGCCCCCCATGGTTACTGTTGATGATGATGATGATGCATATAGGGCGAGGCCTGTATTGCCGGGGTGTTGCGTCTTGCGGGAGTTTTGCACACTTGCGCTGAGTATTTGGCTGCGTGGCTGGGACCTTATAGCTCTGTGGCTCCTAGGATGGGTTGTAGAGACGGTTTGGGTCGTGTCGAGCCAACCTGAGTTTTAGTTGGTGGCTTGAGTGTGTATGGGTACTGTAGCGCACCCTGCAGGGATGAATCTTCTCAAGAAGCCGTGTTGTCCGCGGTTATGTGACGACTTGGTGAAAGTGCTGGCTAACAAGTACTCAGACAACTTACACCTAATGATAATAACTTGACTAGTAATATAGTATTACCTTCACCATAAAAATGAATGTCACCTTAATCAACAGTGTGAGTTTTCCTTGGGGTTGCTTCCTTAGTAGGGGGTAACACTGGATGGGTATTGTTTGGTGAGCAGTTGTAGTTGGTTCTGATACGCGCTCTTATCCCTTTCTATTAGCCGGAGGTTGTAGTGCGTCTCTGTAGTTTGTTAGTGCTGCCCGCTGCCGCTTCTTTGCAATAATCCCTTCCTTTCCGTTGTACCCAAAGTATTTGTATCTTGTGATGATTGGTTACGCTGGTATCTTGTGAGTATGGTTTATCCACTTGCCAGTACTTAGTAGTACTGACCCACGAATCCTTTTCGTGGCTGCATATTCCACATTGCAGTCAACAGGTTTGAAGTCTGACGACGTTAGCTTGGGAATCCCTCCGGCTTGGCCTGGGCAGGGATTTGGACGTCATCGGTTATCTTCAGGACTCTTAGTCCAATTTGTATCTTGTCCGTAGTCGGACACTATGTTGTTTCTTACGCTGTCATTTGGATCTTTGTATTGTATCAGTTGTATCCTTGACTCGTTTGAGTCGTCTTGTATATATCTATTCTGTTGTTGTTGCGGAATATTCGTGAACTGTTGTAATGTTATCACAAGTGGCAACCTGGAATCGGTTATTATGTGGATTTTGGCGGAAATGCTGAAATCTGCATAGTGCCCGATCCCGGGGCGTCACAGTAGAACAAGAGAAACTTCAAAACTTTCAACAAAAAGAGAGGTGTTTTAGTAACATGAAAATTCCCACAACCATATTTTCCTCTCTCATAATAATTTTCAGTAGCATCATGAACAAACTCAACAACATAATTATCACGTAAAGCATGTTTGTCATGGTATAAAAGCACACAATTCATATCAAGCTCCAAAACAGTGGAATCAAAATTTAAAATAGAGACCTCTTCTTTCCCACTTTTAGCAATAGCAAAACAAGATAATTGGTCAATTTTAAATTTTATAGGACACATTATAGAAATCCTATTTTAAGTAGAATTATAATTTATAACATCAAGTAACATAGGACCATCATCTAGAGCATTATCATATAAATTTTCTAAACAGACTTCATCATTATCATGCATATCAATAGTTGGAATAAACAAAGGATTATCATAAGATTTATCAAAGAATCAAGGATTATCATAAGTAACAGTAGCAATATCATTCTCACAAGTTTCATTCATAGCAGTATCAAGAACACAAGTATAGCAAGTATCAACTTCATCAAAAAGGGATATTTCAAAAGAATCAATAGGACCATCACAACTATGAGTTAAAGAGTTACTATCATTGGGAGGTAGACATGAGTAGCTCCATTCTTGCTCCTCTTGATCATCACTCTCCTCCTCTTTTTCATCCAATGAGCTTCTAGATTCTGCAATTTCTTCTTCCATAGGTTCCTACAAGGCCTCAGTTACTTCCTTTGGTGGAGAGCATCTTTTAAGATATTTAATTATGTAGTAATTACAATCCTTATAATTATCAAAGCAATATTCAAGTATATCATAGATCTCATATTTATAAGGTGCATCATCAATATTTTCGAGCAAACAAGCAATTTTGAATGCACCCTTCCAAGCAATAAATTCCTCAATTTGTTCCACATCATCAAAGTCATAATTTCCCTTAACGTAAGAAGATATGGTAACATTATCGTCATACTCACATTGAAAATGGAAGTGTTTATACCTCCTACAGCAACAAGATTTATCAAAGCAATAAGTAACATTATAAGAAGAGCACAAGTTTTTGGCATAGTCATGCAATTTCTTAATTTGCTCCCATAAGTGTATCCCCTTCTGTGACAAGCGGTGTTCCTTATAATATTTTGTTATTCATCCGTGAACCCACGTTGCCAATAAGATCCAGTTTCAAAGGCATCAAACATTGATAGCAAGCATAATAAAGCAAGTAACAAGCAAAACAATAACAAAGTAAAAATTATTGGAGGTGAGAGACTCCCCTTGCAGAAATTCTCTTCCTCCCCGGCAACGGCGCCAGAAAACTTGATGTGTCCCTCGACGGGAGGCTGATGTTGGTAAACCCCAAAATAAAGGTTGTGAAGAGTGCATAGGCAAGTTTTCCCTCAGAAAAGAAACCAAGGTTGAATCGACCAGTAGGAGGACAAGCAATCTCTGAAGGTTGATGCAGCTAAGGTGGCAGGGCGCACTACCGGTTCAGTAGCAACGTGGAACCTACACAACACAATCAAATCACTTTGCCCCAACAAAGCAGTGAGGTTGTCAATCTCACCGGTTTTGCTGAACACAAAGAGGTTAAACGTATGGTGTGGAAAATAATATGAGAACAATATGAAAGCAGGAGCAACAGTGTGAAAATAGTGGAAGTAGTGTGTGTGTTATCAGTATGAGAAAATGGACCGAGGTCCACAGTTCACTAGTAGTGTCTCTCCATGAAAGATAAATAACATGTGTGGTGAACAAATTACAGCTGGTCAATTGACAGAAATGAAGGCTGCACCATAGTGCATATGCAAGACATAAAGATTACTATGTGATTCATGCAGGCATTACAACAAAATACATAGACCATCATCCAACTGCATCTATGACTAATAATCCACCCTCCGAATATCATTCGAACAAACATTGGTATTAAGTTGCAAGCAATAGATTATCGCAGTAAGCAAAGTATGTAATTTAAACTAAGTAAACACCGTTGTTTTCTCCCTAATGGCAACAGCACATCCTCCATCCGTCACGTTTCTGTCATTCGAGCATAGATGCAAAGGAGGCATGAACCCACTATCGAGCATAAATACTCCCTCTTGGAGTTACTAGCATCTACTTGGCCAGAGCATCTACTAATAACGGAGAGCATGCAAGATCATAAATAACATATGCATGAAGATAACATGATATATTGATAATCAGAAGACATAGCATTCAACATTCATCAAATCCCAGCAAACACAACATGTAGCATTACATAAAGATGATCTCGATGTAGGGCAGCTCACGAGATCTAAAGATGAGGCACAAATTGGAGAAGACAACCATCTAGCTACTACTATGGACTCGTAGTCCAGGGATGAACTACTCACGCATCACTTCGGAGGAGGGCATGGTGGTGTAGAATCCTCTGGTGATGAATTACCCTCCCGGCAGTGTGCCGGGGAGAGCTCCAGAACCGTCCCGATCTCGGGATGACGATAACCGCAGCCTTGGGTGTTTCTGTTGGGAATATGCCCTAGAGGCAATCATGTATGATGTAATTCCCAATGTATTCATAAAGTTATTAAGTTGTCCTTTGGTTTGAACATCTTATATATGTCATTGAATATGTGATTCGATTGTGGAACTATATATTCATGTTGTTCATACTAATTGTCCTTGGTCGTTAAGGTTGTGCTGGACACACACCCTAGACTAATGTGAGTGTTGGCTGATGACACGGTTCCACTTGTCATGGGCATGGAGATGCCATTCCAACGTTCATGGACTTGGCTAAAGAGTTTAGCAAGTCGGACCGACCCACATTGAGATGCAACGATCAAGTCGTCATTTGCATGTCTCAATCAATGTAATCCTTAGACCTGAGGTTGTCGCACAATCCGAGTTGTGGATCACTGACTTAGGTTCTGTCAAATGTTGTTCTGTGACAAGGCAACTATAAAGGCAGAGTTCGGGTCGAATGAGAAGCAAGCTGCGTGATGTGGATAATCAAGATGGGATTTTGCCCTCCGAATGGAGAGATTCTCTGGGCCCTCTCGAGTGATATGATTCAGGAAGCATGGCCATGCGCGACTCAGTTAAGTGTTAACTGTGTCGGTTGACTAAGAGTTAGTCAGATGAATCACATGTCACAGATCGAGAAGAGAGTTGAGCTATTTAAGGGATGACGATAAATCGCCTATAGCTCGACAAGGTATATCGTGAGGCAAAAGGGACTAAGATGAATATCACATTGAAAGGTATGTCGTCATGACTCAATGGGACTTGGGAGTCGGCACGTTCTGCTAGGAGCCGCTACCGATTGATCGATTGAGAGTCGGACTCTAATCGTGTCCAGGTCGCCATGAGCCTGCAGCGTCACACACTTAAGAGCGGGAGCAAGTATTGGTCGGGTTGGATCCGAACCGGAAATGGACTGGTTTTGTGAGTCGGACTCACAGAGGGAATGTGCCACAAGTGTTGTGAAGCCCATTACCATACGCTATATAAAGAGGGGCGCAGGATGCCCAGCGGGCACGTTAGTCCACTCTCCCATGCGTTGGGAACCCTAGCCCCACTCAGTCCAGCCGCCGCACCGGACCTAGCAGTCCGCCGTCGGAGCTCCTCCTCGTACGTGTGGATACCGGCAGAGGTGCTGTACGTTTAGCACTTAGACGTTCGAGGGATTGGATCGGCCGGACCGGATCGTAGGACTGCACTGCCCCGACGCGTTGCATCGATAATCCGCACCTGCGCGTCTAGTGGTAATACTCGTGGCCTTCTACCTCGGCTAGATCTTGGAAGCATCGCGTAGGAAAAGTTTTTGTTTATCTCTACGCGTTCCAACA
>JAPCYS010000802.1:0-36723 GCA_028641055.1 Alopecurus myosuroides
TTCTCGAGGACACACGGGAGGTTTCTGTCAAGTGCTTTTGTTCCATGCAGCTGAATACTCTTAGGTGTTTTGATAAGTGTTGTGTGGGTGAACCTATGCTAATATACCGTCTCATTCAAGACTAATACATACTTGTGATTATACCCGTTGTAAGCATCCGCAACTGCAAGACAGTAATTAAGAAATAAATCTAACCACTACTTTAAACTCCAGGATCCTACGCTCCCTCGTGTAATGGTTTCCTAACGGGGGTTTAGGTTTCTGTCACTCCGGCAACCCCACAATTAGTAGCCAAATACACGATGCATTCCCCTAGGCCCATAAATGGTGAAGTATCACGTAGTCGACGTTCACATGACACCACTAGGAGAATAACACCACAACTTAAATATCAAATACTAAATATTACTCAACATTACTTCACTACTAACAACTTGACTTTTCCCATGTCCTCAATAACAACACGAACTACTCACAAGACATCATATGGATCATAATTAGAGGTGATATAATGGATAATAACAATCTGTTCATAAAGTGCAAACACCAATAAATCTCACAAGCATCAACTACTAACAAGTAATCCACACCGGGAGAGAGATCTAATGTAAAACAATGATAGATGCCCCTAATTATTACAACGGGATGACGGTGGATGATGAGGGTGATGGTGATGATGATGATGGTAATGATGATGACGATCTTGATGATGCCCGGAGTGATGACGGTTACGATGGCGGTGATTTCCCCTCTCCGGAGAGAATTTCCCCGGCAGATTTCTCTTCGCCAGAGAGCTTTTCTCTCTCGGGTGTTTTCCGCCCCGAGGCAGCGGCGGAATAATTCTTCGACGATGGTATGAGGCTTAGTGTTCCCTAGGGGCCAAGTACGCCAAAAATATTCACCAGGGGTGGTCCAGGGTGGCCACACCACCTGGTGGCGCGGCCAGGGGCGCGCCACCTCGTGGTGTGGGCCCCTGGTGGCCCCTCTGGCTCCTCTTCTGGCTGGACCCCTCCTCTAAACTTCTAAGACACCCCGGATGTCCCCCTTCTTCTTCTGATCTTCTGAAATATGGTATCTCGACAATGCTTTTTCAATCAGATTTCTCGGTGTTTATTCTCCAAAAATTATGAAACATGCAAAATAAGATAAAATAACATAAGGGATGCATCATAACATGGAATATATCGATGAATAACAGAAAATTATGATATAAAATAGTGATGCAAAATGGACGTATCAACTCCCCCAAGCTTAGAACTCGTTTGTCCCCAAGCGAAACTGAACTCAGTAAACATGACCACATGTTTATGGAGTGAAGAATCGATAAATAAATACGAACAAGAAGCATCACATTTATCTATACACCAATCATTATAGACAACAACTTCCTCTCATATAACTTAACTTGAAACGAGTAATGGGAGTCACAAACAAAGATGCAAAAGATAGAATCAAAATTGGTGATGGCAAACTTTGTTCTTGGTCAGAGAACATTTAATGATATCATACTTATCTTAGGTGAAGTTTTTATAACAAGGATTTTATTGTAGAGCTTAACATGTTTAATTATAACAACTCTTTTACAGTGATTCATAGCTTTCAAAGTAATATTCATTCAGATAATAAATCATGTGCTAAACAAAGAAGGATAGAAAACGTGATTGAATAAATCAACAAATAGATGGTGAGATCACAACAACTCAAATGCTTGCTAGAGACAGAAGGAAGTAGGTTTACTGCCTCAAAATAAAAGTAAAAGATAGGCCCTTCGCAGAGGGAAGCATTGATCACTCATGTGCTAGAGCTTTTATTTTAATAAACAGAGGTATAAAATGCATGACACTCCTCCCATCCATCTTACACAAACCATGGCTAACCGAATCCTCGGGTGTATGCCAACAATCACAAACCGTGAAGGAGTGTCTAAATTTTGAGAGAGATGTATGCTTATGTCAACGAATGGCAAACAGAAAATACAGTACGTCACAAGCCAACTAGACTCACAAGAGCGGCTCCCATTGAAGGACACAATTGGTATAGAAGGTCATCCCTAATTCTCTTTTGTTTACAAAATTATGCTTTGACTGATAAATCAGGGGCAAAAAGAGTGAAGAGAATTTGTATTATTATTTGGGGCAGGGAACCCCGCTGCCAGATCTTCTAGCATTTGGATGAGCGGATGATGCCACTAGTCCAGGTGTGTGAGTCCAATCAACAAGTGAGATAAAGATTCTCTATTTGCGTCCTCATGAGCTAAAACAGGAACACAAAACAGGGATAATTTTGAAAGTTTTAAAGGTAGCACATGAGCAATTTACTTGGAGTGGCGGTGAAATACCACATGTAGGAAGGTATGGTGGACACAAATGGAAAGGTTTTGGTTTAGGGTTTGGATGCACGAGTAGAGCTCATACCCAGTATAGGGTTTTTGGCTAGCAAGGCTGGGTAGCAAGCATAAGAGTTGAGGGAAAACAAACAAATATACATATGATGAAACCAATCATGCAATCTTCATTGAAGACCAAGCGATCTTAACATGTGAATGCTAAGTTTATGAGCTAATAGGCAAATTCCTCTTTCTTATGCTAGAATCTCAAATTATTATTTCTACCAACCCAAGCTAAGTTTGCCAAAACCAACTAGATTAACTTGATGATCTCCAGAGTGATACCAAATACTAACAACAAGCTTAACCAAATGACAGAAATTGAAAACTAAAATAATGTGTGTAGAAAGTAAATGATGAAACTTCTCATTAATACTTCAAACCGGCAACTCACACCAACGGATACAATGATAACCAACTAAGGAGAGACACTTCCATACTGCAAACCATCCTATATGATAACCTCTCTACTCATGATATGACTCTACTAAAAAGGTAAAAAGATGAAAGATAGTGATGTGATACCGCGGCACTCCCCCCAAGCTTGGAACAAGCTGAGGGGATGCCAAAACCAATGACGGATCAATTCTTCAGTGGTGGTGAATACTTCTCATCCTCGATCTTCCAAGGTAAAGGCTCCCCGTCCACAAATGATGTCCTGGTCCTGTTGAAACCTGTTCTCATACTCACAGTTCTGGTTCTGCACATCATAGAGTTGTGCTTGCAAATCATTGGTGGTCTTGGTGAGTGAGAAAATCTCCTCCCAAAGCTTCAAATTCTCCCTCCTGTATTCAGCGATCTGTTCTGTCTTTATCCTGTCGATGATCTCAACTTCACGCTCCGCTATCTTCTTGTACCTAAAAACTTCTTGCTCCATTTCTTCCATCCTAACTTCCAGACCGCCTTCTCCTCTAGGGCCCCGAACATCTTCAATCTGCACCTTCCCGTCCTTGAGCAGCAATTCCTTGGGATGCATCTTCAACTCGTTCATGTACGGGTTGACGACGTTCTCAAAGAAACTGTCTTTGGGAGATCCAGGAGAGGCCATTGTTGCTCTAGATCTGAAGATGTAATCTGGCAGAAACAGCTCGAAACAGAAACACGACGAGAAAATGATATACGGAACTCGAGGGGGGGTCCGGGGGATTATATAGCAAAAAGTTTCATTACGAAAGGAAAGTCCAGGTCGAAAACGAGTCGGAGAGGGGCTTCAGGGCGCCCACACCATGGGCTGGCATGGCCAGGGGTGGGCCCACGCCACCCCATGGTGTGGAGCCTCCGGGCTCCGTTTCCCTCTCATTTCCGGCTCATAATTTTTCATATTTTAAAAAAACAGTAAAAATAAAAGTTGGAAGATGTTTCGTGAATGTTTTCTTACCAAAACTGATACCTAATTGAAAACTGACTCTGCAGTTTCTGAAATATGCTTCTTAATAAATTCCTCCGGGATCATGGCTCGAATACAATCAAAAATTTCATTGTAATGATCTCTAGAAATATAATGCTTGATTCTTTGGTCATTCACCACTTGTGAAGAGTTGTCTTCAAGGGAAACAATTTTAACTGCCCCTGAATGATATACCTCTTCGATAACAAAAGGTCCTTCCCATCTCGAGAGTAATTTTCCTGCAAAAAATCTGAGACGAGACCTATACAATAGCACTTTCTCACCAACATGAAATTCTCTTTTAATAATTCTCTTATCGTGCCACCTTTTAACTTTCTCTTTAAAGATCTTAGCATTTTCATATGCTTCACTCCTCCATTCATCTAAAGAACTTAAATCTAGCAACCTTTTCTCACCAGCAAGTTTAAAATCTCTATTTAGGTCTCTCACTGCCCAATAAGCTTTGTGTTCTAATTCTAGGGGCAAATGAGAAGCTTTTCCAAAAACCATTTTATAAGGAGACATGCCCATGGGATTTTTACAAGCAGTTCTATAAGCCCACAGAGCATCAATTAATTTCTTAGCCCAATTTTTTCTAGATTTGTTAACAGTCTTTTGCAAGATAGATTTGATTTCTCTATTTGATAATTCTACTTGCCCACTAGTTTGAGGATGATAGGGAGAGGCAATTCTATGATTAACATCATATTTAGCAAGAGTCTTTCTAAAACCACCATGAATAAAATGAGAACCCCTATCAGTCATAAGATATCTGGGCACACCAAACCTAGGGAAAATAATGTCTTTAAGCATTTTTAATGAGGTTTCACCATCAGCACTTTTAGTAGGTATAGCTTCTACCCATTTAGTAACATAATCAATAGCAACAAGAATATGAGTATAGCCTTTTGAAGGAGGGAAATGACCCATAAAGTCAAAACCCCAACAATCATACGGTTCAATAACAAGAGAATTATTCATAGGCGTTTCATTACGTCTAGAAATATTTCCAACCCTTTGACATTGATCACAAGATAAAACAAACTTTCTATCATATTTAAAGAGAGTAGGCCAATAAAAACCTGATTGTAGAAACTTATGTGCAGTTCTATCTCCAGCGTGATGTCCTCCATAAGCACTACTATGACATTTTCTCAATATCTCTCGTTATTCATTTTCAGGAACATATTTTCGCATAATACCATCAACACCTTATTTATATAAGTGTGGGTCATCCCAAAAATAATGCCTCAAATCATAGAAGAATTTTCTTCTTTGCTGAGCTGTAAAGGTGGGAGGCAAATACTTGGAAACAATAAAGTTAGCATAACCAGCATACCATGGACTCTCTTGAGAGCTCACCTTTATTGCGGATAACTGTTCATTGGGAAAACTACCATTAACAGGAATAGGATCATCAGAGATATTTTCTAATCTAGAAAAATTATCAGCAACAAGATTTTCAGCACCCTTCCTATCCACGATATGTAAATCAAACTCTTGTAAGATAAGCACCCATCTAATAAGCCTAGGCTTAGCATCTTTCTTTTCCATAAGGTACTTAATAGCAGCATGATCAGTATGAATAGTAACTTTAGAATCAACAATATACTTCCTAAATTTACCACAAGCAAAAACTAAAGCTAGGAACTCTTTCTCAGTGGTAGCATAATTCTTTTGAGCAGCATCAACAGTTTTACTAGCATAATGAATGACATTTAACTTCTTATCTATCCGCTGTCCAAGAACAACACCTACAGCATAATCACTAGCATCACACATAATTTCAAATGGTAAATTCCAACCAGGGGGTTGAACAATAGGGGCAGATATTAAAGCCTTCTTTAAATTTTCAAAAGATTCTTTACAATCTTCATCAAAAACAAAAAGTACATCTTTTTGAAGAAGATTAGTAAGAGCCTTTTATATTTTTGAGAAATCTTTAATAAACCTTCTATAGAAACCAGCATGACCCAGAATACTATGAATACCTTTAACATCCCCGGGACAGGGCATTTTCCCAATAGCTTTAACTTTAGCTCTATCAACTTCAATACCTCTTTCCGAAATTTTATATCCAGGAATAATTCCTTCATTAACCATAAAATGGCATTTCTCCCAATTAAGAACAAGATTAGTCTCCTCACATCTCTGCAAAACTTTATCGAGATTATACAAACAATAATCAAAAGAAGTCCCATAGACGGAGAAATCGTCCATGAAGACTTCCACAATTTCTTCACAAAAACCATGAAAGATAGCAAACATGCATCTTTGAAAAGTAGCAGGAGCATTACATAAACCAAAAGGCATACGTCTATAGCATAGGTTCCAAAAGGACAAGTGAAAGTTGTTTTCTCTTGATCAGGCTTCCTAACAGCAATTTGAGAGAACAAAGAATAACCATCAAGAAAGCATAAATGAGTTTTCTTAGAGAACCTTTATAACATTTGATCAATAAAAGGTAAAGGATAATGATCTTTCTTAGTAACCTTATTAACTTTCCGAAAATCAATGCACATCCTATAACCAACCACTACTCTTTGAGGAATAAGTTCATTATTTTCATTTGTCACAACAGTCATCCCTCCTTTCTTAGGGACACAATGCACAGGAGTAACCCATCTACTATCAGCAATATGATAAATAATACCAGCGTCAAGGAGTTTCAATACCTCATTTCTTACCACATCCTTCATCTTAGGATTTAAACGGCGTTTATGCTCAACAACTGGCTTTGCACCAGGTTCAATATTAATAGCATGCTGACATATAGCAGGAGAAATCCCCTTCAAATCATCAAGAGTATAACCAATAGCACCTCTATGTTTCTTCAATATTCCCAACAATCTCTCCTCTTCTTCACCAGAAAGTTTAGAACTAATAATAACCGGATATAATTTCTTATCATCAATATGAGCATATTTAAGATTGTTAGGCAAAGGCTTTAAATCAAAAACAGGATCCTCCTTGGGTGGTAACGTGGTACCCAAGTCTTCCACCGGTAAATTATGTTTCAGCATCGCTGGCTGATGTAGGAAAATCTCGTTAATTTCATTCCTTTCTTCCATAAAGACATCACTTTCGTGGTCTTCCATGTATTGCTGCAATGGATTGTTAGGAGCAAGAGCAATAGCAGCCAATTGTTCAACTCTATAATTCTCATTAGGCAATTTAGCTTCATAAGGTTCTTTAGCAAATTTGGAGAAATTAAATTCATAGGACTCTCCATCAAAATTTGTAAGGATTTTCTCCTTTTTTACAATCTATAACAGCACCACAAGTGTTTAAGAAAGGTCTACCAAATATAATAGGACAAGTCTCACTAGCAGAAGTGCCTAGTACTGAAAATCAGCAGAATATTTAGTTTAGCCACATAAGGCCTCCACATCTCTAACAATACCAATTGGAGAAATAGTTTCCGTATTAGCAAGTTGAATAATCACATCAATGTCTTCAAGTTCACAAGAACCAATTTCATGCATGATTTCTCTATAAAGCTCATAAGGAATAGCACTAGAACTAGCACCAATATCACACAAACCATAATAACAATGATCACCTATCCTAACAGATAGCACATGAACACTAGGTTTCCTAGATTTACTAGGATGAGAGACAATATTAGAAGCATCTTCACAAAATATAATGTGTCCCTCTTCTATATTTTCAGAATCAAGGTCCTTTACTATTACTAGTGTAGGTTCTACAGTTATTTGTTCCTCGGGTTCTACAAGTTTCCTTGCACTTTTATTAACCACACTAGCTAACATAGAATGTTCTTTTACCTTAACAGGGAAAGGCATTTTCTCAATATAAGGTTCAGGCACAATAGAATCAACAATATGAACTTCTTTATCTCTAGCAGGAACAAAATTAACAGTATATTTATAAGGTGCATGGTACTTGTCCCATTCCTTTTTAGGAATATCAATATAAGGGGCAAAATCCTTATATAAGTTTGCAGCAACTTGAGAATCAATACCATAAACAGTACTAACGTTATGAAAACCATCAGATGACATAATTTTTTTAATGCATTCATAATCATAGTTTATACCTAACTTTCTACCTTTATTATTATCCCATCCTTCAGTGTTTTCTTGAATACGGTCAAGAAGATCCCATTTAGCTTCATCCTTCATACGTGTAAATGATCCAGAACAAGAAGCATCCAATAAATCCTTATCATGAAGAGAAAGCCTTGCATAGAAATTATTAATAACAATATTACTGGGGAGCTCATGAATGGGGCATTTGAGCATTAGTAACTTCAATCTACCCCATGCTTGGGAAACACTCTCTCCGTCATGAGGCCAAAAATTATATATATAATTCCGATCTCTATGAATTTCCCTAGGAGGATAGAATTTAGAATAAAAGAGAGGCACAATTTTTTGGGGCCCCCGGGATCGGGCACTATGCAGATTTCAGCATTCCCGCCAAATCCGCATAATAACCGATTCCAGGTGGCCACTTGTGATAACATTACAACAGTTCACGAATATTCCGCAACAACAACAGAAAAGATATATACAAGATGACTCAAACGAGTCAGGGATACAACTGATACAATACAAAGATCCAAATAACAGCGGAAGGAAGAAACAACATATCGTCCGTCTACGGACAAGAAAAATTGGACTAAGAGTCCTGAAGATAACCGAGAGCGTCCAATCCCTGCCCAGGCCAAGCCGGAGGGATTCCCAAGCTAACATCGTCAGACTTCAAACCTGTTGACTGCAAGGTTGAATATGCAGCCACGAAAAAGGATTCGTGGGTCAGTACGGTTAAGTACTGGCAAGTGGATAAACCATACTCACAAGATACCGGCGTAACCAGTCATCACAAGATACAAATACTTTGGGTTCAACGGAAAGGAAGGGGTTGTTGCAAATAAGCGGCAGCGGGCTGCACTAACCAACTACAGAGACTCACTACAACATCCGGCTAAAAGAGGGGGATAAGATAGCGTATCATAACCAACTACAACTAACCACCAAACAAACCCATCCAATGTTACCCCCTACTAAGGAAGCAACCCAAGGATAACTCACACTGTTGGATTAATGATGTTCAACTTATTGTGTCAATAAGACTATTACTAGTCAAGTTATCATTAGTTAGGTGTAAGTTGTTCTGAGTACTTGTTAGCCAGTACTTTCACCAAGTCGTCACATAACCGGACAACACGGCTTCTCGAGAAGATTCATCCCTGCAGGGGTGTGCTCCAGTACACACTCAAGCCACCAACTAAAAAACTCAGGTTGGCTCGACACGACCCAAACCGTCTCTACAACCCATCCTAGGAGCCACGGAGCTATAAGGTCCCAGCCACGCAGCCGAATACTCAGCGCAGGTGTGCAAAACTCCCGCAGGACACAACACCCCGGCACTACAGGCCTCGCCCTATATGCATCATCATCATCATCATCATCAGTAACCAAGGGGGGCCAACCCATTATGCAAAGGAGCAAATGGAACACCCGAACTAAGTGTGGCTCTTCGGACAAGCTGCAAATCAGGTCTAAGTCGAGGGGGGTCCCATACTACCTCCCGGATGCGGTGAGCACGCTCATCATGGATCAGTAGACAAGAATTTTTTTCCTAGTTTCGACACCAGCCGGCTCCAAAACCCTAACCCGGGCCTCCTGCCGGTGCCTTATCATCAAATTATTATTACCCCAGACATTAACATGTTGTTGATTGAATTGAAACCCAACTATCAACTAAACAGGTGATACGACAAAGGATAACAAGACTCGAGCACAAACAAATCTAAGCATGCAACTACGACACGAGGGCTAACAAGGTAAACAAACAACAGTTAATAGGAAGTGGAAGGAAAGGCTATATCAGGGCTGCAAGGTAAACATATGATAGGATCGAGACACAAGCATCGAACATAAGGCTAGAATAAGAACAACGGAAAGAATCTGTAACAAGTGATGAAAGGCAGCCATGTGGCAGCAAGTGAGTATACTTGCCTGAGATCCAGCAAGTAGAGGTACATCCACAGAACTTGTCGTTGCTCACGTCATCTCAACGTCCTATCCGGGAAGAAGCAACGAACCTCGAACAAAACGGATGCAACAATTACTACTACGGCAAAAGATCCAGCATGATCAAGATATGGATGCATGACAATTTAATGGATGCATAGAAATAAACTAGTTGACATGATAACATGTTTAAATGGGCCCATATGCAATTTGGATTGCATATGGAAAAGCCCATGAATTATGATTGAAACAATTGTTTTACAACTAACCAACAGGTGAAAGTGGTTTAGTATGATGCATGGATGAGGAAAACAACAAAATAACAACGATAGAACCAATTGGAAATAAGGTTTACCCATTTTGAAATTCACTTATTAAGTTTTGGAATTTGGTTACTTAAAGGTGTCACACAAGCATTTGTTATTTTCATCAAGTTAAATTGTTCAAAACAGATAACCAAATTTTATTTGGAAAACACAAAATTTTAGATGGAAAACATATTTCATTTGTTGAATTTGGATTTAAAATGAGCAAGTTATTAAATTGACAATTTTAAATGCATTAATTAAGAAACAATTGTTTTCAGCAATTTAAATTATTCAAAATAGAAAACAAAGGTTATATTTGCAAAGTTCATTCAATTTTGCATGGAAAACATATTTTACATGTTGGAATTGGATTTGAATTGCCCAAGTTATGAATTTTGCAATTTAAAAGGATTTAATTAAAGCATTGAATTATTGCACCACTTTTAATTAGGGAAAACAATAAACAAATTGTATTGAAAAGGTTGAAAACATGTAGCAAATGTTTCACTGAACATTTTGAGCTATTAAACATAATTTTTGGGTTATTATTGAATTTATTATGCAATTTTCCATAAATAGCCTTATTCTGCCCTTTTTAGTAAACAGAGGAAAACATGTTCAAAATTAATTCAATTGTGCCCAAATAAAATACCACTGTGTAGAGTTTGTTAAGAAAAAAATTTAGAGTCCAAGTTTGCTTAAATTGGATGAACCAAACTCAAGTTATGAAATTCCAAAGTTTCCACTTTTTATTGCATTTTCAGTAATTCATTATTTAGTGCCAAAATTGTTACATAAACATATTGCAAACTTGAAATTAATAGAAAGGTCTCAAGATTATGAATCCACAGGATTTTGAATCATTCAAATTGGAGCAATATTTAATTTTATATTGATTTTAGAAGTAATGGATCAGATCTCTGTTTCTGAAATTCGGGCAGAAAGAAAAAAAAACAGAAAATAAAAGGGTGGGGGCTTGGGGGATCGAACCCAGGACCTGGGGAGTGTGCGCTAGGGTGTGGTACCAGTGCGCTGCTGCTACGTTTGTGCTGGGATACGGGTTCAAACGATTAAGAGGTCCACCCCGTGGTTTAACTGAATGCAAGATCAGATCGGTAACAGTTACGATCGGAGGCCGGTGACGAACGACTCCAGCGCTCGTGTGGGATCTCCGGGATGCTGCTGGGCGTGGGACTGCTGTGTGCGTGGGGCGAGTTGCGTGCAAGGAAGCCGAGCGTGGAGGACGTGGCGTGCGGGTGTGGACCTGCTCGTGTGCGTCGGCTCCCGTGCGTGAGCAGCAGAGAAACGCTGCTTGCATCCATGGAGGCCAGGAGGAGCTCCGACAGGGACGGGTTGCAAACAGGCACGAAAAACGCGGGAAAAGGGGGGAATGGAAACGGGGGCGGGAGGACGCCGAGGTAGTCGTTCGTGCTCGATGTCGTCCGCGGCGGCGAGAAATCGAAGAAGCTCGTCGGTGTCCGAACTGAAGACGAGGAAGCCATGGACGTCCTGTTGCCCCTTCGGGTGGTGCTTAAGGTCGAGGAGGACGAGGGAGTCCGAGTGGTTCTTTTCCACCGCTCATCGTGGTGCGGGAGTGTTCACGGCGTCGGAGCGGCGGCGAGGTGCTCCGGTGGTCGTGGTGCAGAAAAGAATTCAGAGAAGTGGGGAGAGAGGAAGGAGAATGAAGGTGGCGGCGGAGGGAGATGGGAGAGAGTCTAGGGCAGCCAGGGAGGGGGGTGACGATGGTTTTATGGGGGGGGGGGTTGAGCCTGTACGGCTGCACATCGGAGGGGGGAAGGAGATGATCTCACGGTGGTTGGGGGGTTCGTACAGATGACGTAGGAGGAAGAAGCTCCTCGAAGGGGTACGGGCCAAAAAGAGGGGTGGTAGGTGGGCTGCCCCTTGTGGGCTGGCCTGCCTCCCCCACTCCTTTTGGGTTTTCTCTTTTTATTCTTTTGTTCTTTCTTCTTTTTTTTTTGTAGAAAAGAGAGAGAGAGAGAGAAGAAAGAGATTTTTGGGGTTGTATATTTTATGAAATATTTTTTATTGATTAACAAAACAGCAATAACAAGGTATGTTACTTATTTTCAACAATTTGAAAATGCCAAATAGTTTGAAATTGCTAGTTGAAATTTAAATAGGGTTTTCATATAGATTTGAGTTTTTAATGTAAACAAGTTTATTCAATAAGCCCAAACCATTTATGAGACCTTATTGAATTAATGGTTTGCAAGAATTTGATTTTTAAACCCACAATTTGAAACATGCCCATTAAGAAGGAATTGATTTGAAATTTAATTTGCCATTGGGGTTTTAACAAAAAGGGAAATTTTTATTAACAAGCAAATTGAATAAATTTCAACTTCAACTATTGGAAAACAAGTTGAGTTGTTTAGTTTGCAATTTCTAAATTGGAAATTTTGAGCAATGTTTGAAAGTTTAATTTGGTTTGAGTTTTTGAGTTAATTAGGAAAACATGGTGCAATGCCTATGATGCATGTGATGCAAAGCAAAAGAAAAACAAAAAACTCTACTAAGGGGGAACACCCCAGGTGTTACGACGACACAAACAAGGGATTGCGCCCTCGCAATCCACCTGCTAACCCGGGAGGGGAAAGAAGTTCGACTATCGATGCTTCCAGTTGATCTCCTCGACACCACTAACAAGGGCTTCTCGACACACTAAGGGATTCTTGCTCGGAGTAATGACGATGTTCTTCCACCAGGAATCTTCCGATGATCGAACCTATTAGGTTAACGGCTCAGAAAACGTCCACCCACGTAGGATCCTAACACTTTGAAACATAGACAAGGGGGGAAGACTCCAAAACAAATAAGATGGGAGGGGAAATAGAATAGGGATAAGGAGAAAATCCAGAATCCTATTGAGATGTTTTCCAAAAATAGTTTTAGCAGAAATAGTTTTTGACACTCTAGAAACAACGACCGTTAGCGAGGTTATCCTACAGTCTTTGCGGACCCGTTGCTTCGATAACCATTCGTATCGAAACAATATCGGGAATCGGAACCAAGGCTCTGATACCATTTGTGGGGCCCCCGGGATCGGGCACTATGCAGATTTCAGCATTCCCGCCAAATCCGCATAATAACCGATTCCAGGTGGCCACTTGTGATAACATTACAACAGTTCACGAATATTCTGCAACAACAACAGAAAAGATATATACAAGATGACTCAAACGAGTCAGGGATACAACTGATACAATACAAAGATCCAAATAACAGCGGAAGAAACAACATATCGTCCGTCTACGGACAAGATACAAATTGGACTAAGAGTCCTGAAGATAACCGAGAGCGTCCAATCCCTGCCCAGGCCAAGCCGGAGGGATTCCCAAGCTAACGTCGTCAGACTTCAAACCTGTTGACTGCAAGGTTGAATATGCAGCCACGAAAAAGGATTCGTGGGTCAGTACGGTTAAGTACTGGCAAGTGGATAAACCATACTCACAAGATACCGGCGTAACCAGTCATCACAAGATACAAATACTTTGGTTTCAACGGAAAGGAAGGGGTTGTTGCAAATAAGCGGCAGCGGGCTGCACTAACCAACTACAGAGACTCACTACAACATCCGGCTAAAAGAGGGGGATAAGATAGCGTATCGTAACCAACTACAACTAACCACCAAACAAACCCATCCAATGTTACCCCCTACTAAGGAAGCAACCCAAGGATAACTCACACTGTTGGATTAATGATGTTCAACTTATTGTTTCAATAAGACTATTACTAGTCAAGTTATCATTAGTTAGGTGTAAGTTGTTCTGAGTACTTGTTAGCCAGTACTTTCACCAAGTCGTCACATAACCGCGGACAACACGGCTTCTCGAGAAGATTCATCCCTGCAGGGGGTGCTCCAGTACCCGTACACACTCAAGCCACCAACTAAAACTCAGGTTGGCTCGACACGACCCAAACCGTCTCTACAATCCATCCTAGGAGCCACGGAGCTATAAGGTCCCAGCCACGCAGCCGAATACTCAGCGTAGGTGTGCAAAACTCCCGCAGGACACAACACCCGGCACTACAGGCCTCGCCCTATGCATCATCATCATCATCATCAGTAACCAAGGGGGGCCAACCCATTATGCAAAGGAGCAAATGGAACACCCGAACTAAGTGTGGCTCTTTGGACAAGCTGCAAATCAGGTCTAAGTCGAGGGGGGTCCCATACTACCTCCCGGATGCGGTGAGCACGCTCATCATGGATTAGTAGACAAGACTCTTTTCCTAGTTTCGACACCAGCCGGCTCCAAAACCCTAACCCGGGCCTCCTGCCGGTGCCTTATCATCAAATTATTATTACCCCAGACATTAACATGTTGTTGATTGAATTGAAACCCAACTATCAACTAAACAGGTGATACGACAAAGGATAACAAGACTCGAGCACAAACAAATCTAAGCATGCAACTACGACACGAGGGCTAACAAGGTAAACAAACAACAGTTAATAGGAAGTGGAAGGAAAGGCTATATCAGGGCTGCAAGGTAAACATATGATAGGATCGAGACACAAGCATCGAACATAAGGCTAGAATAAGAACAACGGAAAGAATCTGTAACAAGTGATGAAAGGCAGCCATGTGGCAGCAAGTGAGTATACTTGCCTGAGATCCAGCAAGTAGAGGTACATCCACAGAACTTGTCGTTGCTCACGTCATCTCAACGTCCTATCCGGGAAGAAGCAACGAACCTCGAACAAACACCGGATGCAACAATTACTACTACAGCAAAAGATCCAGCATGATCAAGATATGGATGCATGACAATTTAATGGATGCATAGAAATAAACTAGTTGACATGATAACATGTTTAAATGGGCCCATATGCAATTTGGATTGCATATGGAAAAGCCCATGAATTATGGTTGAAACAATTGTTTTACAACTAACCAACAGGTGAAAGTGGTTTAGTATGATGCATGGATGAGGAAAACAACAAAATAACAACGATAGAACCAATTGGAAATAAGGTTTACCCATTTTGAAATTCACTTATTAAGTTTTGGAATTTTGGTTACTTAAAGGTGTCACACAAGTATTTGTTATTTTCATAAAGTTAAATTGTTCAAAACAGATAACCAAATTTATATTTGGAAAGAACACAAAATTTTAGATGGAAAACATATTTCATTTGTTGAATTTGGATTTAAAATGAGCAAGTTATTAAATTGACAATTTTAAATGCATTAATTAAGAAACAGTTGTTTTCAGCAATTTAAATTATTCAAAATACAAAACAAAGTTGATATTTGCAAAGTTCATTCAATTTTGCATGGAAAACATATTTTACATGTTGGAATTGGATTTGAATTGCCCAAGTTATGAATTTTGCAATTTAAAAGGATTTAATTAAAGCATTGAATTATTGCACCACTTTTAATTAGGGAAAACAATAAACAAATTGCATTGAAAATGTTGAAAACATGTAGCAAATGTTTCACTGAACATTTTGAGCTATTAAACATAATTTTTGGGTTATTATTGAATTTATTATGCAATTTTCCATAAATAGCCTTATTCTGCCCTTTTTAGTAAACAGAGGAAAACATGTTCAAAATTAATTCAATTGTGCCCAAATAAAATACCACTGTGTAGAGTTTGTTAAGACAAACTTTTAGAGTCCAAGTTTGCTTAAATTGGATGAACCAAACTCAAGTTATGAAATTCCAAAGTTTCCACTTTTTATTGCATTTTCAGTAATTCATTATTTAGTGCCAAAATTGTTACAGAAACATATTGCAAACTTGACATTAATATAAAGGTCTCAAGATTATGAATCCACAGGATTTTGAATCATTCAAATTGGAGCAATATTTAATTTTATATTGATTTTAGAAGTAATGGCTCAGATCTCTGTTTCTGAAATTCGGGCAGAAAGGAGAAAAAAAACAGAAAATAAAAGGGTGGGGGCTTGGGGGATCGAACCCAGGACCTGGGGAGTGCGCGCTAGGGTGTGGTACCAGTGCGCTGCTGCTACGTTTGTGCTGGGATACGGGTTCAAACGATTAAGAGGTCCACCCCGTGGTTTAACTGAATGCAAGATCAGATCGGTAACAGTTACGATCGGAGGCCGGTGACGAACGACTCCAGCGCTCGTGTGGGATCTCCGGGATGCTGCTGGGCGTGGGACTGCTGTGTGCGTGGGGCGAGTTGCGTGCAAGGAAGCCGAGCGTGGAGGACGTGGCGTGCGGGTGTGGACCTGCTCGTGTGCGTCGGCTCCCGTGCGTGAGCAGCAGAGAAACGCTGCTTGCATCCATGGAGGCCAGGAGGAGCTCCGACAGGGACGGGCTGCAAACGGGCACGAAAAACGCGGGAAAAGTGGGGAATGGAAACGGGGGCTCACCGGGAGGACGCCGAGGTAGTCGTTCGTGCTCGATGTCGTCCGCGGCGGCGAGAAATCGAAGAAGCTCGTCGGCGTCCGAACTGAAGACGAGGAAGCCATGGATGTCCTGTTGCCCCTCCGGGTGGTGCTTAAGGTCGAGGAGGACGAGGGAGTCCGGGTGGTTCTTTTCCACCGCTCATCATGGTGCGGGAGTGTTCACGGCGTCGGAGCGGCGGCGAGGTGCTCCGGTGGTCGTGGTGGTGCAGAAAAGAAATTCAGAAGTGGGAGAGAGGAAGGAGAAGGAAGGTGGCGGCGGAGGGATGGGAGAGAGTCTAGGGCAGCCAGGGGGGTGGCGATGGTTTTTACGGGGGGGGGGGGGGGTTGAGCCTGTACGGCTGCACATCGGAGGGGGAGGAGATGATCTTACGGTGGTTGGGGGGTTCGTAGAGATGACGTAGGAGGAAGAAGCTCCTCGAAGGGGTACGGGCCAAAAAGAGGGGTGGTAGGTGGGCTGCCCCTTGTGGGCTGGCCTGCCTCCCCCACTCCTTTTGGGTTTTCTCTTTTTATTCTTTTGTTCTTTCTTCTTTTTTTTTGTAGAAAAGAGAGAGAGAGAGAGAGATAGAGAGAGAGAGAGAGAGAGAGAGAGAGAAGAAAGAGATTTTTGGGGTTGTATATTTTATGAAATATTTTTTATTGATTAACAAAACAGCAATAACAAGGTATGTTACTTATTTTCAACAATTTGAAAATGCCAAATAGTTTGAAATTGCTAGTTGAAATTTAAATAGGGTTTTCATATAGATTTGAGTTTTTAATGTAAACAAGTTTATTCAATAAGCCCAAACCATTTATGAGACCTTATTGAATTAATGGTTTGCAAGAATTTGATTTTTAAACCCACAATTTGAAACATGCCCATTAAGAAGGAATTGATTTGAAATTTAATTTTCCATTAGGGTTTTAACAAAAAGGGAAATTTTTATTAACAAGCAAATTGAATAAATTTCAACTTCAACTATTGGAAAACAAGTTGAGTTGTTTAGTTTGCAATTTCTAAATTGGAAATTTTGAGCAATGTTTGAAAGTTTAATTTGGTTTGAGTTTTTGAGATAATTAGGAAAACATGGTGCAATGCCTATGATGCAAAGCAAAAAAAGAAAAACAAACAACTCTACTAAGGGGGAACACCCCAGGTGTTACAAATTTCCTCCCATCCCATAGTCTTGCTATTTTTCAGCAGTTTGAACCATTCAGTGGCTCGACCTATCAATGATATAGAGAATAATTTCCTCTTCACTTGGCCCATTGTAATACCTGCACACTTGAACAACTCGCATAATTCATGTAAAAAGAGCAAATGATCACCGGGATGGACATTTCCATCACCTGAATAGCAGTTATTCCTAACATGTTTAACAATCTTTATAGGTATTTTATAAGGATCCAAATCATCAGGCGATGGGTCACTTACTACCCTAGCAGTGGCAGCAGTGCCCGCAAATAAGGACTCAAAAGGAGATCCAAACATAGTGTAATAAAGTAGTAGACAATAATAAATACAACACTTACATCAGAAGCTTCCTTTATCAATTCCACTTCCCAATAGCGCTTAGCTCCCCGGCAACGGCTCCGGAAAATAGTATTGACCCACAAGTACAGGGGGTGTATCGTAGTACTTTCGATAAATAAGAGTGTCAAACCCAACGAGGAGCAGAAGGTGTTGACAAGCAGTTTCGATGAAGGAATAACTGTAAATACTGAAAGATAAATATGCAGGGTTTTTTGATATTGCAGATAAATAAAGTGCGAGTAAATAAAATGCAGTAATAATAATTGCAGCAGGTGGCCCAATCCTTTCTTCAGCAAAGGACAAGCCGGTGGGTTTACTTATGATTAACAAACGTTCTCGAGGACACACGGGAGGTTTCTGTCAAGTGCTTTTGTTCCATGCAGCTGAATAATCTTAGGTGTTTTGATAAGTGTTGTGTGGGTGAACCTATGCTAATGTAGCGTCCCATCCAAGACTAATACATACTTGTGATTATACCCCTTGCAACCATCCTCAACTACAAGAAAGTAATTAAGAATAAATCAAACCACAACTTTAAACTTCGGTATCCTGCGCTCCCTCGTGTAATGGTTTCCTAACGGGTTTAGGTTTCTATCACTCCGGCAACCCCACAATTAGTAGCCAAATACACGATGCATTCCCCTAGGCCCATAAATCACTACTAGGAAAAAGCTTACCCGTGACGCACCAATTCGCTTATCCGTGACGCACCAGGGCGCGCCACGGCTATCACGCCGCGCCTATTGGTTTATCCGTGACGCACCCAGCAGGTGCGCCGCGCCTATTTATACCCGTGACGCACGGGCACGGTGCGCCGCGGCTATTGCGTGGGGCGTCACGCCTAACTCCGAACGTGCGCCACGGCTAGTAATTTAGGTGCGTCACGGCTATTCTATGCTGTATTTTTTAAAAAAGGAAGTACCGTATTTATACAGGTATATACAGCTCAAATACAGAAGAATGTCAGTACACAAAATACAGAAGAATATCAATAGCTCAAACACAGGTATGCAATTGATAGAATAAATTTTCATAGCAGAAATATTACATAGTCTAGAAAACAAACATATATACTACTAATAAATCCAGGAGTTAGTCTCGAAAACAACCATATTACATATTTTCGATCATCACCACATAATCTATCTAGCGGGCGGGATGTAGTCGATGACCATCATGTCCAAGTTGGCGATGTCACTCCCTCATGGTGATCAGAATAGCTCGGCCAACCTCCATACCACCTCTTGCGGAATGGAACTGCCTCCATGCTTGAGAGTTGAGGATGACCCGACCATCAGCGTTATCCCTGGTGATCGGAACTACGGTGACAGGTCCTGATTCTCCACGGCATACTCCAATGGTACCCATATGCTCCATGCCAGCACTGTCCGCTACCGCCAAAGGTATTTTCTACAACACATTCCAAGAAAGAATAAAAGCACAATGTCAAATACCGGATAAGAAAGTGTTAAGCATAAGCAACTATACGAATAAGAAAGTGTTAAGAAACATACCATGACATGTCCATTGGAGATGTTAGTGTTGGTGATGCGATGCACGAAAGGGGACCCGATGTAGCTATCTATCTGGGCAAGTTTCTGAAGGACACGGTCCTTCTCAAACTCGCTAAGATTCGCTCTTTGAGCAACCACCACATGTTTCCATGGGTCCTCCTCGTCCATATCATCCTCAGTGTCCATATCCTCGGTGTTCTCAGTTTCCTCCTCACTCCGCCATCCTCGCTCGCAATCCCGCCCATATACACGATTTTGATGCGAGGTTGCGGTCCTTCCATAGAGAAGTGAATGTAATCACCTCCGCTTAAATTGTACGTGGCGATGAGAGCCTGCAATGCATGCCCGCAGAAGTAGGTCTTCGTTCTTTCTTTTTCACTCGAAGAATGTAGGTGGTCCCGTGAACATTGAAATCAACGTTACTGCCAACTAACTCGTTGAATTCTTCGCGAATATTGCATGGTAGAATCTAAAAAAGAAATATAAAGAATATTTTGTTAATAAACACAAGTCTCAAGCTAGATAGTAAAACGAAAGAACAAGTTAACATAAAAAGAATTGTTAATTACCAACGAATCAACGTCACCGTCGTGGAGTTGAAGCATAAAAGAAGCCCCAGTGAATCGTCCTTCGGCACATCGAGACCGACATACTTCGCAAGCCATGTTCTATTTAATTAAGAAAAGTACACATAGAGGTTAGAGGAGCATAGCTATCACAAAACAAGGATTCCTTTTAATTAAGAAAAGGAAACTAGGATTATCATTGTGTTGTAATAGAGAGCATGATTATCATTGTGTTGTAACGGCAAGTCCTAAATTCACGGGAAAATTTCGGCATGATCTTTGCTAATTTTCTAACACTAGAGTGCCCGATTCTCGCCGAAACGGAAATTAATCAACATTTCGGCGAAAATGGGCTCATTTGAATTCCCTGCAAAGTTTTAAACGGCTCGATGGCCGGACAGATTTCCAAAACATGATTCAAGCACACAGCTCAAGCACATACAACAAAAACCTTCACCACAAATCAATCTCCACAAGTTAATCCAACCACCAGGAACCAGTGAAATCACAGATCCAGTGGAATCATCACAAGCCCTGGAAGTGCATATTATCTCTTGTTTGGAGATGACAATCAGCAACATAGGCAAGTTATTCCAGATCTAAATGCCCCAGGGGAACAAGAGGAGATACCAGTCTCAAAATGCTCCAGTGCAACATCAAAATGCTCCAGTTCACCCTTGCTGTGAATTTGAGTGCACTAGCTATCAAATAGATGTTTCTTTGCTAGCTGAGTGTGTACTTTCCATGTCATGTAGCTATGTCAGCTCAACCTACCATCTAAATTTTTGTTCTATATTTTCAAAACTGATAGATGTGGGTATAGATACTATCTCCCATTTTGGTGCTAAGTAATTCATGGATCTGCTATGTAATCCAGACATATTAATTCACCTATATTATGCCATTTTGGTCCTATATTTGGTTGTCTACAGAGAAAGGAATTTGGTCCTATTTTTTCCTACAATTTTGTCCTATGAAATCACCTGCTCTGATTTTGATCATTCCATTGCCAATTCAAATGGAAAAAATTCCCATATATTCCACAAACAACACACATTGCATATTCATTAGAGGTACTCCATACATAACTTCACATACATCAGATAAATCATCCAACCAAAAATTACTTCTGTTTCCATCACAGGGATGGAAAAAATCCTCCACAACAATATGTACCAAATAGTCCATTGGGAAAATTTCCCAAGCCTAAACCATCCACGAAACCCCACAGGAATATCACAAGGCACCATGGCATGAACTCTGGCACGAGGGCCAAGCTCCAGAGCAAACGGGGATGGAGGAATCAGGAAGAGAGAGAGAGAGGTCAGGGGCAGAGGGAGAGGAGCACTTACAGGTGGTCTTGGACTGCCTCCCCGACGGCGCGGCGGGTTCCTCCTCCTCCTTACGGCGCGGCGCGGCGGTGGCGGGTATCTCCTGCTCTTGGACGGCACGGTGGGGCGAAGGGCTAGGGACGCGAGCTAGGGCCGACGGGGCTAGGAGGCGTGCGGTGGAGAGAAGAAAGGGCGGCAGTGGCTAGAAAGGGAGGAGGCGGGAGGCGACGAAGGTGGCGGCGATGGTGATCTCGATCGCGATTTCAGATCGAGAGATTGGAGAAGGAAACGACCGAGCGCCTCTCTCTCTCTATACCACCTATAGCCGTGGCGCACCAGAGCTTTGTGGGTCACGCGTAACTAATCCGTGGCGCACCAAAGATAGGTACCGCGGCGCACCCGTGGAAAAAGATAGCCGTGACGCACCACTGCAATGTGCGCCGCGGCTACCCAACTTAGCCGTGACGCATGCTGGGTTG
Source organism: Alopecurus myosuroides (assembly GCA_028641055.1). NCBI lineage: Eukaryota > Viridiplantae > Streptophyta > Magnoliopsida > Poales > Poaceae > Alopecurus > Alopecurus myosuroides. The sequence continues at coordinate 21,896 of JAPCYS010000802.1, forward strand.
GTGCGTCGCGGGTATGCCTCGGAGGCTCGCCACCCCGGCCCCACACATAGGCGCGACGTGCCTTCCATTTGGTGCGCCGCGGCTATGCCTTTAGGCGCGACGCGCAGAAACATGGTGCGCCGCGGGTAATAGGCGTGACGCGCCAAATTTGATGTGCGTCACGGGTATCATCACTCCTATAGCCATTTCCCTAGTAGTGAATGGTGAAGTATCATGTAGTCGACGTTCACATGACACCACTAGGAGAATAACACCACAACTTAAATATCAAACATTAATATTACTCAATGTTATTTCACTACTAACAACTTGACTTCTCCCATGTCCTTAAGAACAACACGAACTACTCACAAGACATCATATGAATCATAATCAGAGGTGATATAATGGATAATAACAATCTAGTCATAAAGTGCAAACACCGAAAAATCTCACAAGCAACTACTAACAAGTAATCCACACCGGGAGAGAGATCTAATGTAAAACAACGATAGAGGCCCCTAATTGTTACAGCGGGATGATGGTCGATGATGAGGGTGATGGTGATGATGATGATGGTGATGATGATGACGATCTTGATGATGCCTGGAGTGATGACCGTGACGATGGCGCTGATTTCCCCTCTCTGGAGAGGAATTTCCCCGGCAGATTTCTCTCTGGCAGAGAGCTTTTCTCTCTCGTGTGTTTTCCGCCCCGAGGCGGCGGCGGAATAATTCTTCGACGATGGTATGACGCTTAGGGTTCCCTGGGGGCCAAGTACGCCAAAATATCCACCAGGGGTGGGCCAGGGTGGCCACACCACCTGGTGGCGCGGCCAGGAGGCGCACCACCTCATGGTGTGGGCCCCTGGTGCCCCCCTCTGGCTCCTCTTCTAGCTGGGCTCCTCCTCTGAACTTCTAAGACACCCCAGATGCCCCCCTTCTTTTTCTGATATTCTGAAATATGGTATCTCGACGGTGCTTTTTCATCAGATTTCTGGTCCCAGTGTTTATTCTCCAAAAATTATGAAACATGCAAAATATGATAAAATAACATAAGGGATGCATCATAACATGAAATATATCGATGAATAACAGAAAATTATGTTATAAAATAGTGATGCAAAATGGACGTATCAGATACCCCCAAAAGTATACAGTCATCATCACTATCACCTTCATCGTCCTCAGACCAGTCACGGATTGAGGTTGCGACTCGGGACTTACCATCTTGACCAGGAGGAATAGCAAGCAGAATAGGGAGCGTGTCCTAGTTGTCGAACTGCTCCTCATCATCTTCGGTCCGGTCGGGCTTCCAGTTATCCGAGAGGACCGGCTTTTCTTCCACACTCTGACGAGTAAAGTGTTGTACATGCGAAACATTAAGCATAAGGAGCTAAGTGAACTCGGATGATACCTAGATGTACTCTACTCGGTAGGGCATGCGAAACATAAAGCATAAAGAACTAAGTGAACTTGGATGATACCGAGATGCACTCTACTCGGTAGGGCATGCGAAACATAAAGCATAAAGAACTAAGTGAACTCGGATGATACCGAGATGTACTCTACTCAGTAGGGCATGCGAAACATAAAGCATAAGGAACTAAGTACATTCGGAAGATACCGAGATGGAAGCAACTCGGCAGGATAAAGAAAACTTACTCGGGGCGCCAGCCTATCTCGGTTGTAGGGCTCGAACCCCCAGTCCCAAGTATCTGTGAGGGTGGCCTTGGTGATGGACTTGGCCCAGAGGGCAACCTCTTCCTTGCTGAGCTCGAAAGTGGTTGTGCGCGTGCAGTCACGGGCCCTGCCCATGAAACACATCTTGTGGGCCCTGAGTTGCAGAGGCGGAATCCGACGGGTCACCTAGGTGGCGATCAGGTCGTCGGATCGGAGCCCACTCTTGATGAGCTGCTTCAATCGGTTGTCCGCGGTGTTCGCCACGGGCACAGTCTTGTTCGGATTATACCCCCAGTTCATCATGGCAGTGGGGGGATCAATCCGGAAAGGGGGAAGCTTGATGAGGTCAACCGGCTTGGTGCCTGCCTCAGGCGCGGGATTCTTCACATAGAAGAATCCCCTTTGCCACTTGGGGCAAGTGTCAAGCCCCTAAACCCGGGGGTACTCGGTGGAGTTCCGATAAACTATCATGGCTGCGCCGCATTGAGTCATGATTGGGAGCATTTGGATTGGCTTTGTTGGGGAGAACTTGTTGGCGGAAGTGGAAATATTTTGCTCAGATATATACCGTGGGATAGACACCATTATAGGCTTCGACGAAGGTAACAAAGGTGGAAAGCATGGTGATTGCATTAGCAGGGAGGTGATGAGGTTGCAAACCGAAGTAGCGCAGGAACTTCTGCATGAACTTGGAGGCGGGAAGGCCGAATCCGCGCTTGAAATGGCTGAGGAAGACCACGTATTCACCCTTTTCGGGCTGCGGCTCCACCTCATTGCCTGGAGGCCGGCAGATGACACCCAGCGACACACGCCGAGTGTTGATGACCCACTGAATATCGGTGTCGGTCACATCAGAGCCCTCCCAATTCCTGCGGGTGGACGCGGGCCCCTCAAGGTCGATGTCGTATACGGCTTCGAGCACCATCGAGGCAGTTCCGAATCTCGGCTCCTCCGAGATGCGCGGGGGGGGGGGGCGCAAGATGTGGCTCATGCCGCAGGGGTCGAAGAAGAGCCGCGGCGGCACGGAGAACAAATGCCATGGTACGATTCCCGCGGCGAAGAACTTGAAGAAGAGCCGCGAGAGATGAAGCAGTACGGTCGCTAGGCGCGGTGATGATCTTGATGCGCGGTGGCGCTACGTGGTGTAGTGCTTTCTTCCGTGCGGTGGTGCTCGTCGTCGTGCAGCAGAGTGGAGTGCTCTGTGTGGGCGTGAGAGAGGAAGAAGAAAATGGGGGGGGAATGGCGAAGAAACGGTGCGACGGGCGGCGCGTGGGTATTTATACCCCTAAGCGCAGTAACTGCTCCGGATCTAGTGCGGAGGCGAACGTGGGCGTGTGGGAGGTACTGCGCCCTGAAGAAACGCACACAGCGGTATTACCGTGCGTAACCGACGTAGTTAGTCCCACGCCACGCGACGTGGGCACTTAAGTACCTGTCTGCGAACGGACGCGGCGGCGCGTGGGCCAGAGGTGCAGTGACTGATGTGGGTAGGGTGCATGCACTGCGAACGCGCAGGAACCGAGGCGACGCGGGCAGCGGTGCTGTGCCACATGGTGAATCTTACACCCGAAGGTAACTAGGCAGCCCTGGTTTGAGCGGCAAAGTCCATAATAAATTGGCTAAGGGATTGGATCTCGGAAAAATCCAAAGCAGCGCAGTCTACTCGGTTGGTATAGAAAGAGTTCATCAAGGAGTGATGGATCGAATTCCAGTTCGGATTGGAACTCGACCGAGATGAGGTGCATCTCGATTACGCATTTGGAAAGGGATTGGTTTAAGCTGGCACAGTCCAATGTCCGAGTTCACCGGACCATACCAGCTTCGGGGACTAATGTCGGGGGGCTACCCCCGAGTAGGGGCATGGTTGGTGATAAATGATACTTGAGGTACTGCTTACCGAGTTGGGCCATACCGAGTTGGTATGTGCCGGATAGAAAGGTACCGAGTTGGGTTACTGCCGAGTTGGAGCTATCTCGGTAGGAAGAACAAGGAGCCAAGTGAAGATATGAGTGTTTGTCTGGATCGTCCGAGTAGCACTTGGAGGGTCCGGATAGACACGATGCTACTCTTCTCGGAGGGAAAGTCAATGGAGCCGTTGAGATCCCGTATAATCAGGGAGAGTACAGGCATGCGGTTCAACTTACTAGGTGTGATGATGCGTATGCATACGCTGGTACAGTGTGCTGTATGGGCGAGGCCACGTCCTGTCTCTGACAAGGGGGACATGACATGTCAGCGACCAGACCGCGAAGACTTTCGGCGTTTGTCAGCGGAGAAGCGGAGGCGTGCACTACGGCACAATGTGTAGTCACCTAATATGTACTATTAGTTGGTGACCACCAGTATATAAGGTGGCCTCCTCCCTCCTGTGTGAGGGCCGCCCGTTACGTAAGAATAGAAGTGCTGCTAGTTTGAGTAGAGAGAGAGAGATAGCAGTAGAGCTTCTTCTGTTGGAATGCGTAGAGATAAACAAAAACTTTTTCCTACGCGGTACTTCCAAGATCTAGCCGAGGTAGAAGGCCACGATGATTACCACTAGACGCGCGGTTGCGGATTATCGATGAAGCGCGTCGGGGCAGTGCAGTCCACGATCCGATCCAGCCGATCCGATCCCACGAACGTCGAAGTGATGAACGTACAGCACCTCTGCCAGTATCCACACGTACGAGGAGGAGCTCCGACGGCAGACTGCTAGGTCCGGTGCGACGGCTGGACTGAGTGGAGCTAGGGTTCCCAACGCATGGGAGTGGACTAACGTGCCCGCTGGGCAACCCGCGCCCCTCTTTATATAGCGAATGGTAATGGGCTTCACAACACTTGTGGCCCATTCCCTCTGTGAGTCTGACTCACAAATCAGTCCATTTCCGGTTCGGGTCCAACCCGACCAATACAATTGCTCCCGCTCTTAAGTGTGCGACCCTGCAGGCTCATGGCGACTTGGACACGATTAGAGTCCGACTCTCAATCGATCAATCGGTAGCGGCTCCTAGCAGAACGTGCCGACTCCCAAGTCCCATTGAGTCATGACGACATACCTTCCAATGTGATTTACATCTTAGTCCCTTTTGCCTCACGATATACCTTGTCGAACTATAGGCGTTTTATCGTCATCCTTTAAATAGTTCGACTCTCTTCTCGATCCGTGATATGTGATTCATCTGACTAACTCTTAGTCAACAGACACAGTTAACACTTAACTGAGTCGCGCATGGCCATGCTTCCTGAATCATATCACTCGAGAGGGCCCAGAGAATATCTCTCCATTCGGAGCGGGAAAATCCCATCTTGACTATCCACATCACGCAGCTTGTTTCTCATTCGACCCGAACTCTGCCTTTATAACTGCCTTGTCATAGAGCAGCGTTTAACAGAACCTAAGTCGGTGATCCACAACTCGGATTGTGCGACAACCTCAGGTCTAAGGATTACATTGATTGAGACATGCAAATGACGACTTGCTCGTTGCATCTCAATGTGGGTCAGTCCGACTTGCTAAAATCTTTAGCCAAGTCCGTGATCGTTGGAATGGCATCACCATGCCCATGATAAGTGGAACCGTGTCATCAGCCAACACTCACATTAGTCTAGGGTGTGTGTCCAGCACAACCTAAATGACCAAGGACAACCTAGTATGAACAACATGAATACATAGTTCCACAATCGAATCACATATTCAATGACATGTATCAGATGTTCAAAACAAGGACAACTTAATAACTTTATGAATACATTGGGAATTACATCATACATGATTGCCTCTAGGGCATATTCCCAACAGTCTCCCACTTGCACTAGAGTCAATCATCTTGGCATCATATGCCTAGGCATCTAATGCCCATACCTCTCGTGTGCGCCTCATGCTTAGGCTGTGGTAGCGCCTTTGTCAACGGATCTGCAATGTTTGCATCCGTGTGTACTTTGCATAACTTGATATCACCTTGTTCGACAAACTGGCGAATGAGGTGGTACCGCATGAGTATATGTTTGTTCTTCTGGTGTTGTCTAGGTTCCTTGGCTTGTGCGATAGCACCATTGTTGTCACAATATACGTCCAAAGGATTGGACGCGCCCTGAACCACACCAAGATCTATCAGGAGGTTCCTGATCCAAACTTCTTCCTTTGCCGCCTCTGAGGCAGCAATATACTCAGCCTCTGTTGTAGATGCAGACATTGTATCTTGCTTGGAACTCTTCCAGCTCACAGCTCCTCCGTTCATTACGAACACGTATCCAGATTGCGAACGAGAATCATCTCAGTCGGTGAGATAACTCGCATCCGTGTAACCCTTTACACTGAATTCCTCATCACCTCCATAAACTAGGAACATTTCCTTAGTCCTTCTCAAGTACTTAAGGATGTTTTTAACCGCTGCCCAGTGGGCTTCGCCAGGGTCAGCCTGGTATCTTCTCGTAACACTTAGAGCATAGGAAACATCTGGCCTAGTACAAATCATGGCATACATGATGGATCCTATTGCCGAAGCATATGGGATCACACTCATCCGACTTCGCTCATCAGTCGTCGAAGGACACTGAGTCTTGCTAAGTTTTATACCATGGAACATCGGTAAGAATCCCTGCTTAGACTCTTCCATTTTGAATTTCTTCAAAACTTTGTCTAGATATGTACTCTGACTCAATACAATGAGCCGCCTTGATCTATCTCTATAGATCCTGATTCCTAATATGTAAGTCGCCTCACCCAAATCCTTCATTGAGAAACTCCTTTCCAATGACTCTTTGGTTTCTTGCAACATCATGACATCATTTCCAATCAGTAATATGTCATCCACATATAAGATTAGAAAATTTACTTTGCTCCCACTAAACTTCTTGTATAAACAAGAATCATGATCGCTCTTGATGAAGCCAAACGATTTGACTACCTCATCAAAGCGAATGTTCCAACTCCGAGATGCTTGCTTCAACCCATAAATGGATTTCTGAAGTTTGCATACCTTGTCAGCATTAGCTGGATCGACAAAACCTTCGGGCTGTATCATATACACGTCATCAGTTAAATTTCCATTAAGGAAAGCCGTCTTGACATCCATCTGCCATATATCATAGCCGAAATAGGCTGCTATGGCTAACATGATCCGAATTGATTTAAGCATCGCTATAGGCGAGAATGTCTCGTCGTAGTCAACTCCTTGAACCTGTCGGAACCCCTTCGCGACAAGTCGTGCTTTATAGACGGAAATATTTCCATCCATATCAATTTTCTTCTTAAAAACCCATTTGCACTCGACGGGTCTTGCACCGTCAGGCAGATCAACCAAATTCCAAACTTGGTTTTCTTCCATGGACTTTAACTCGGATCTCATGGCTCCAAGCCATGACTCGGAATCAGATCCCACCACCGCTTCCGAATAAGTTGCCGGCTCATTACTGTCTAACAGTAAAACATCACGAGCATTTTGTAATCTGGCAGATCTCCGTGGTTCAGGTGCTGTTACCGGTGTAGGTACCACGACCGGCTCAGCCTCCAAGGCGCTCGCCGACTCGCCCCTAGCCGGTTCCTCTCGAATTTCTTCGAGTTGCACTGTGCTCCCACTGACTTCCCGACTGAGAATCTCTTTCTCAAGGAAGACACCATTCTGAGCGGCAAACACTTTGCCCTCTTCCCGGTTGTAGAAGTAGTACCCCAAGGTTTCCCTCGGATACCCCACGAAAATACACTTATCCGACTTGGGCGTGAGCTTGTCCGACTGAAGTCGCTTGACAAATGCTTCACAACCCCAAATCTTAAGAAAAGACAAACTTGGCCTCTTGCCAGTCCACATCTCATGTGGTGTCTTCTCTACTGACTTTGATGGTACTCTGTTTAGTGTGAACGCTGCAGTTTCTAGACAATAACCCCAAAATGATAAAGGTAGATCTGTCCGACTCATCATTGATCGTACCATGTCCAACAAGGTACGATTTCTCAGTTCCGATACACCGTTTCTCTGCGGTGTACCCGGCGGAGTGAGTTGAAGAACTATTCCACAACTCTTTAGATGGTCATCAAACTCATGGCTCATGTACTCGCCTCCACGGTCCGACCGTAGAAACTTTATTTTCTTGCCGAGCTGATTCTGTACCTCACTCTGGAATTCCTTGAACTTTTCAAAGGCTTCCGACTTGTGTTTCATTAAATAGATATATCCATACCTACTGAAATCATCAGTGAAGGTAATGAAGTACTCATAACCACCTCTGGCTGTCGTGCTCATTGGACCACATACATCACTATGTATTAGTTCCAACAAGTCGGACGCCCTTTCACAACTCCTTGCAAAAGGTGTCTTGGTCATTTTGCCTAGTAGACATGTTTCGCATGTCTCGAATGACTCTAAGTCAAACGAAGTTAGAAGTACATCATCATGGAGCTTCTTCATGCGCTTCCAACTTATATGACCAAGCCGACAGTGCCAAAAGTAAGTCATATTCAGATCATTTGGTTTCAACCTTTTAACATTTATGTTATAGACCGATTCACTATCAAGATTCAAAATAAATAACCCGTTCTGAACGGGTGCAAAGCAATGAAACATATCTTTCAAATATAAAGAACAACCATTATTCTTAATATTCGACTCATAACCTTGTCTCATCAAACATGAGGCGGAAATAATGTTTCGACTAAGCACTGGAACATAATAACAATTATTTAGCTCCATTAAAAATCCTGATGGTAAATGAAGCTGCATCGTGCCGACTTCCAACGCAGCGACTCTCGCCTTGTTGCCAACCCGAATATCAACCTCTCCTCTTGCCACGCTCCTAGTTCTTACCAGTCCCTACAACGAGTTGCATATGTGAATAACTGATCCGGTATCATATACCCAAGAACTATTAGGCGCATCAGCAAGATAAATTTCTATAACATTGCATACAAGCGTACCTGAGTTGGAAGTCACACCTCCACTCTTGGCTCTGTCAGCCAAATACTTGGTGTAGTTCCTCTTCCAGTGGCCATCCTGCTTGCAGTAGAAGCAATTGGCTCCGGCTGTAGGAGAAGGCTTAGTCTTTGAGGAAGCGCTCTGGACAGGGCCATGGGCGTTGCCTACTGACTTATCCTTCTTCTTCTTAGTCCAAGAACTCTTCTTGAACTTAGCCTTATTCTGCACCATCAACACTTGACTGGTGCCTTTCTTGAGATCAGCATCTACCGTTTTGAGCATCCCATGTAATTCAGTGATACTCTTGTCCATACCATGCATATGGTAGTTCGAGATGAACGGACCATACGCACTAGGAAGAGAGTTCAGAATTATATCAGTAGCGAACTCTTCATTAATTGGGAAGCCCAGTCGATCCAGAGACTGAATATAACCAATCATCTTGATTACATGCGGACCCAGTGGATCGCCATCTTTCAGCTTACAGCCCAGCAAAGCTTGAGAGACTTGATACCTCCCAATCTTTGCCTGAGCCTGGAACATACTTTTGAGGCTTTCGATCATATCGTAGGCCTCAACATTCTCGAACTGCTGCTGCAAGTCCGGTTCCATGTGTGCAAGCATAAGACAGCTGATTTCCATAGACTAATCTCTAGTCTTACGGTAGGCATTCATGAAAGCGACAGTCGCATCGTCATCTGGCTCTTCTAGAAGTGGAGTTTCCAGAACATGTTCTTTCTTATCATGCTTGAGGACTATCCTCAGATTACGGTACCAGTTGGTGAAATTAGTTCCATTAAGCTTATCTTTCTCTAGGATTGACCTCAACGCAAAAGTGGACAACTCAGGAAGGTTGCTAGGTGCCATTGATCTACAACAAAAAATATGCAAAACACTTAAGACATGTATTCATAAAAGAGCAGGCATATTAAACGCTTTAATACTTATGCTCCCACTAGAACCAACACCCCAACGATGGTTGCTAAGTGATTCAAGATCCTAAATAAGCAAGTCGACTAGTGAGGTTTAGCATCACCGCTAGCCGTCAAGTGATCTAGGTAGGCAACACCTTGCCAATCGTATCCAATACGACTCCTGTTAGTTGGGTGGCATCACATGCCCCGGCTCCCAACCTACCTCGCCCCGAGCCCCACAACCGTTGTGATGGACTCGTCTAGATTACCAAGTGCTTCTGCTTGTAAGAGTCCGACTCAAACCCACCTAACCGGAAAGAATTGGTAGCACCTCAATTTTATGAGCCCACTACCAAGAATGTCCGACTTGTGATGGTGCAGCACTGGCGGGGCGACTGACTAGACCTTCTTTGAGGGATTAAAATCTACCAACTATCTAAATAGAGGTAAATAGAGACATAACAATAACACAAATAAAGCAATTTTAATGTGAAATGGTATGGCTCTCTTCATGGTGATCTCCATCTCCACGAAGCTTGCAAATCGACTCGTGCCAACTCTTGTCACGTGCCATCTTGCTCCATGTAGCCGACTTGTACATCGACTTGCATGTCACCTGGTTCTCAAACAAGCTACACTAGCTAGTAAATCAAAGATTACATAGAGAATCCGACACACAGGTCGTTATACAATAAAATGACAGCACCTAGGCTCCAGCCGGCTGACAAGAACATGATACGCAGATCATGTATGGATTACACACATCACATGCACATAAGCCATACCATTCACAACTTCCTGCAAAAACAAGTTATGCATAGATACGATATCTACCGGCGTTGTGAAACTCGTAACGATATCTAAGGCGCTACGACAGGGCGAAGCCGGTGGTCCCGAACATGGATTTCTTCATCGGATAAAACAATTTTACCCAAATCTGATCCGTACTCCGATTCGATCAAACTCTTTGATCTTCGATCACCGTAACTGGATTTATGTGTCACGGTATACCCCGATGGCGGAAACCGACCGGTAGGGGTAAATTGTTCCACGACCTTAGCAGTATGATCACGAAAACCAGATCATCCATTAACCCCGAGTACGATTGATCCAATCAACCTTGTACAAAACCGATCTATCTCATAGACCGACCACCAAAACAGCAATTATATCACATCTAACGCTAACTACATATCACATATGTATGGATCTCGGGCCTAATACCAGAAGCTACCGCTCTGATACCACTGTTGGAACGCGTAGAGATAAACAAAAACTTTTTCCTACGCGGTACTTCCAAGATCTAGCCGAGGTAGAAGGCCACGAAGATTACCACGAGACGCGCGGTTGCGGATTATCGATGAAGCGCGTCGGGGCAGTGCAGTCCACGATCCGATCCAGCCGATCCGATCCCACGAACGTCGAAGTGCTGAACGTACAACACCTCTGCCGGTATCCACACATATGAGGAGGAGCTCCACCGGCAGACTGCTAGGTCCGGTGCGACGGCTGGACTGAGTGGAGCTAGGATTCCCAACGCATGGGAGTGGACTAACGTGCCCGCTGGGCAACCTGCGCCCCTCTTTATATAGCGAATGGTAATGGGATTCACAACACTTGTGGCCCATTCCCTCTGTGAGTCCGACTCACAAATCAGTCCATTTCCGGTTCGGGTCCAACCCGACCAATACAATTGCTCCCGCTCTTAAGTGTGCGACCCTGCAGGCTCATGGCGACTTGGACACGATTAGAGTCCGATTCTCAATCGATCAATCGGTAGCGGCTCCTAGCAGAACGTGCCGACTCCCAAGTCCCATTGAGTCATGACGACATACCTTCCAATGTGATTTACATCTTAGTCCCTTTTGCCTCACGCTATACCTTGTCGAACTATAGGCGATTTATCGTCATCCTTTAAATAGTTCGACTCTCTTCTCGATCCGTGATATGTGATTCATCTGACTAACTCTTAGTCAACAGACACAGTTAACACTTAACTGAGTCGCGCATGACCATGCTTCCTGAATCATATCACTCGAGAGGGCCCAGAGAATATCTATCCATTCGGAGGGGCAAAATCCCATCTTGACTATCCACATCACGCAGCTTGTTTCTCATTCGACCCGAACTCTGCCTTTATAACTGTCTTGTCATACAGCAGCGTTTAACAGAACTTAAGTCGGTGATCCACAACTCGGATTGTGCGACAACCTCATGTCTAAGGATTACATTGATTAAGACATGCAAATGACGACTTGCTCGTTGCATCTCAATGTGGGTCATTCCGACTTTCTAAACTCTTTAGCCAAGTCCGTGATCGTTGGAATGGCATCACCATGCCCATGACAAGTGGAACTGTGTCATCAGCCAACACTCACATTAGTCTAGGGTGTGTGTCCAGCACAACCTAAATGACCAAGGACAACCTAGTATGAACAACATGAATACATAGTTCCACAATAGAATCACATATTCAATGATATGTATCAGATGTTCAAAACAAGGACAACTTAATAACTTTATGAATACATTGGGAATTACATCATACATGATTGCCTCCAGGGCATATTCCCAACATCTTCCTCCTTTAGCTCTTTGAGCTTGGGGAACCATTGTACTCATCACCACATATACAGAGAGAGAGGCAGGAGTAGGGGTGTTACCTCCATATGAGGGTACCGAATCTGGGTAGATTATTGTGTTTGCAGTGTAGTGAGCGCGCTAGCTAGAAGTGTGATCCCTCCCCGGATACCCACAGTGTCCATCGGTCCCAAACTTAAGCCATCCTATGACATCTGTCTTTACACATCCACAACATTGACCGAGTTTTTGTTTCTAGTTTTTGTTCCTATCTCCATTGAACTTCGTTCCTCTGTAGATTTTTTTGGTTCCTATCTTTATTGAGCTTTTTTTCCTAGCTTTCTTCCTCACTTTTGTTCCAATCATTTTGATCCTATGTCAATGGATCTTATTATTCCATCATTTTATTTCGAAAGTTTGTTCCTATGTAGCCAGAGGGACCATATAACGGCTACCGCTCGTACCCTAAAAATTGTTTTAAACCATGTATCAATCCTGTTTAACCAATCGCCCAAAATATTAGCAACGGATATGGGTGGATAAAAGTTCGAAGCCATTTGGATAGTTGGCCAGATAGAGCGTGCAAATTTGCACTCGAAGAAAAAGTGTCTAATTGTCTCATCAACAGGGCAAGATACACACTTTATATTCTCGTGCCATTTACACTTGAGAAGATTATTTTTAGTCAATATGACGCCCTTTCTACGGTACCAAGAAAATATTTTCATCTTCAAAGATACCTTCATACGCCATATCTTTTTATTATTATGGACTGGAACATCTGAGTGAACCTATGCCCTATACATAGAGTCGACCGAAAACTTTCCGTTTTCAGTTAGACTCCAACGAAACTCATCGGTGCCATGTGACAGTTGGATCAAAGCCAATCTATCCAACAGAGCATTTCAAGACTGAAGACTTGGTGCAATAATATCTCGCTTGAACGTCACATTTTGGGGTGATGTCTGCATAACCGTAGCTAGCGTATCACCCTGATGAGTGATGACGGACAATATTGTATAAGGCCGGATACTGTTCTCGAAGGGTGGTATTTACTAACCATATGTCCTCCCAAAACCTTATCTCAGATCTATCCTTTATACTAAATAACCTAAAGCGAAAGAAATGTTTGTTATTCGCTGTTAGGCCAGCCCAAAAGTGAGAATCACCTGGTTTCTAAATAACCTGCGATAACGCTTTAGTGCTAATGTATTTTTGTTTAAGAAGAGTTTGCCAAACACCATTCTCAGTAAGTAGCTTAAAAAGTCATTTCCCTAAAAGAGCTGAATTCTTGACCTTAAGTTCATGAATTCCCATCCTCCCTTATCTTTGGGTCGGCAAACCACATCCCATCTAGTCAGTCGATATTTATTTTTTCACTGTTCCCTTGCTAAAGGATTTTTTATCGGAAGTAATCCATTTTCTTAAAGACTCCTTTGGGTAACTGAAAGAAATATATCATATACATTACCATATTAGTCAGGACTGAATTTATGAGAACCAATCTTCCACCTAGTGATAATATTTTTTGTTTTCAACTTGGACAGCCTTTTCTGCAGCCGTTCTTCGACATCTTTCTATTTTGCATTTGTCAATCTCCTTTAGTGTATTGGTATATCCAAATACTTAATAGGGAACTAGTCTTGCTCAAATCCAAATAATTTGGTATATTGAGCAATTACTTCCTGGGCTTTGCCAAAGCAAAATAATTCACTTTTATGGAAATTAATTTTTAATCCAGATAACTGCTCGAAAACTGATAAAATTAATTTCAGATTCATAGCCTTTTCAGGATCATGATCCATAAAAATAATCTTGTCTTCCGCATATTGAAGGATTGATAGTACCCCGTCCGCTAGATGTGGAACCACCCCTCAATGTGGCCATTTTCTTTTACTCGTTCAATCATGATCGCTAACAAATCAGCCACAATATTAAATAATATGAGCGATAATGGATCATCTTGCCGTAATCCCTTTTGAGTTTGGAAATATCTATCCATGTCATCATTAACTTTTACTGCAACACTACCACCAGACACAAAATTATGGATCATAGTACACCATTCCTCCGAGAATCCTTTCATTCTCGGAGTCCGTTGGAGGAACGACCAACTCACTTTATCATAGGCCTTTTTAAAGTCAATTTTGAAGATTCCCCCATTAAGTTTTTTGGTATGCTTCTCATGAACAGTCTAATGTAAAATCACGACACCGTTTAGAATATTCCTACCCTACATAAAAACAGTTTGTGTAGGCTTCACCACATGATCTGCCACCGAATTTAACCTAATGGTTGCAAGCTTCCTAAAGATTTTAAAACTATCATTAAGAAGTCAGATTGGTTTATATTGTTGTATTCTTTCTGCATGCAAAATCTTAGGTATCAAAACGATTTCTCCAAAATTAAGGCGAAATCGATCTATTCATCCAGCATGCAAGCACCCAAACAAATCTAGTAAGTCATTTTTAATGGCGTCTAAGAAATGCTGGTAGAACTCCGCATGACAGCCGTCCGGACCTGGTGCCTTATTATGCTCCATCGTTAAAATTGTCTTTCTAATCTCCTCTTCAGTCAATGGAGCATTAAGAAAAGTATTCTCTTCGTTAGAAACTTGGCGAATATCATTTGTTCGCGACTCGTCCATGGTGAGGCCCCAAACAGAGCTTTATAATACTTTGTGATATAGCCCTTGAGCTGATCATGTCCTTTGATTAGACCCTCATTCGTTCAGAGAATAAATTTGTTTTTCCCTATGTTGTCCATTGAGACTCTCCTTCGAGAAG
>JAPCYS010002256.1:0-36579 GCA_028641055.1 Alopecurus myosuroides
TCACTCGAAGAATGTAGGTGGTCCCGTGAACATTGAAATCCACGTTACTGCCAACTAACTCGTTGAATTCGTCGCGAATATTGCATGGTAGAATCTAAAAAAGAAATATAAAGAATATTTTGTTAATAAACACAAGTCTCAAGCTAGATAGTAAAACGAAAGAACAAGTTAACATAAAAAGAATTGTTAATTACCAACGAATCAACGTCACCGTCGTGGAGCTGAAGCATAAAAGAAGTCCCACTGAATCGTCCTTCGGCACATCGGGACCGACATACGCCGCAAGCCATGTTCTATTAAATTAAGAAAGTGCACACATAGAGGTTAGAGGAGCATAGCTATCACAAAACAAAGACAAATGGCAGCACCTACCTCTAGTAGTATAATAAGGCAATTGACAGCAGTACAAACGAAATGGAACCTGTCGGAGAGTTTAGGTGATACTTCCAACAGTACAAACGAAATGGAACCTCTAGTAGTATAATAAGGCAATTGACAGCAGTACAGACGAAACGAATCCTGGAGATATAATGCACTACAAGTGGTGTTGCCGTTTGTAAGGAACCTGCTAAAACTATTTGCTGTTCGTGATTTCAATGAAATCGGGGGGCAGCCCCTTTTAGTCTAAAAAAATGCACAACGGCAGCCACGGGGTGTGACAATTTGGTATCAGAGCCAACGATTCCTTCAAAAATTCCGTCGCGCAGGTCGTGCAGCAGGGCCTGGGGCGCTGCGGGGATTCCGTCGCGCGGCAGATGGAGTTCATGCCGACTTCAAGCACGTCTTCCCACAATGACGTGAAACCGGAAACAACGATGGAGGCGAGACTAGCGGCTATCACGGCGAGCATCAACGAGTCGCGGGCGTTATTGGAGGGGGGATGGGAGGGAGAGGGGCTGACCTGGATCAACGACGACGACGACGACGGAGTGGGCGACGACCTGCTCTGCTCCTCTCGACACTGGCGACGGCGGCGGCGTGTGTGGGTTCGTGTGGGTGCGGGTGAGATCTGGTCACTTAGAATACTAAAGAAGCACATTGGCACCGGTTTCTAATACAAACCGGTTCGAAAAGGATCTGGCCACTGGGCCCCCCTACCTGCAGCAAATGGCCGCAGGCCTTTAGGACCGGTTGGTATCACAAACCGGTCCTAAAGGCCTGCGGCCATTTGCTGCAGGTAGGGGGGCCCAGTGGACAGACCCTTTAGAACCGGTTTGTGATACAAGCCGGTTCTAATCTGCTTGGCTCGATGCCTTGTTATGCGCGGCCCCACAGATCCTTACCGCAGGCGCGTTACCTAGATAATGCGCCTGCGCTAAGTTTCATAGGATTTAGGTTTGCGCGGTCCCACATGGCATTACCCCAGGCGCATGTCCTGTCAAAAGCGCCTGTGATAAAGATTACCCCAGGCGCGTTTTCTAGATGATGCGCCTGTGCTAAGATTTTCTAAATTACCCAGCCCCGCGGCGTGGGACACATCGAGCAATACGAATGCTATAATATGTGGCTCCCCCACGTTGGTTTTCACTTAAAAAATACATACATATGAAAGTTAACATGTGCAAAAAAAATAATGTCGCATCGAGCGTAAATAGATTGGTTTAGCGAGATACCGCAAGTGTTTCTCTCTAAAAACACATTGTACATATAGCTATTAGCATGTTATATCGCGAGTATTTCCCTCTCTCAACGTTTCGTCACAATATTAGTCTTGCCTTTCTTGGTCGATGTTGAATACGTGACCGCCATATTGTGACTTCTTCTTGTGAACGGAAGACCTGCCCTAGGTAGTGTGGTCCTGCTTCTTCTTGTGGTGTATGGTGCATCGTCTTCACCGGGTTCTTCCATCATCGGGTCTCCGACTAAGCCGTCGAAGTCCTTCTCATCGGCGACTCCATCCATTCCGACGAGGGCCCTTTTTCCTCTCCTTACGACAACACGACTAGGCTTTGCCGGGTCGGTTATGAAGAAGCATTGCTCCACGTGCTTAGCCAATACCCAGGGCTCATTTTGCGCGGTGGGGTTCTTGGACTTGGGTTTGTTGGCTTCAGACATCGACATAGTGGTGAAATATTCGTCTTCTTTCGTGACGTTTGTAGCCCATCTGACATGGAACATCGGCAGCTTTACCCCAACGTAGTCAAGCTCCCAGATTTCCTCGATCTTTCCGTAGTATCTTCTAACCTCTTCGCCCGTGTAAGATTCCATCGTTATAGACGAGTTTTGATAGTCGCTACTTTGTCTCTTTCCTCCGTGTAGAATGTGTACCCATTGATGTCGTATGCTTGATAAGTCATCAGATTGGGCGCGGGGCCATATGACAAGGCCAATACAAGTTTATCTTTCTCACATGTCATTGGCGGGGGATCGGCATCAATCTGCTTCTTGAACCATGTCGCGAAAGAGGAGTTGTGTGCTCTAAATATCTCATCTTCCGTCATCGGCCTGCGAGCACTGTTTTTTATCGCGGTTTTGTGCTCTTCTATCCAAGGGTCGACATCGTCGATGTGTTGTAACACTACTAGGTGGGCCCTTTCAAAGTCGGCTCTCCGACCACAGGAGTCCGCGTCCATTACCCTTTTGGCAGTGTTGTGGCCTACCCCCATGAACCTGTCAAGGTGCTTGTTCGCGGGCAAACCAACAGCTGGCTTCTCATCGCCTAGGAAATTCTTGCAGAAAGAGATGCATTCTTCGGTGAGAAATCCCTGGACAATGCTTCCATCCGGGTGTGCCCTATTACGAACGAATGATTTGATGATCCCGTTCATTCTTTCTAACGCCATCATGTTGTGCAAGAATGCCGGCCCAAGATTGGTGATATCGTCCACGATATGGACCAAGAGATGTACCATAATATCAAAGAAGGCAGGTGGGAAATACATCTCAAGCTCGCATAGGATGGTGACGATCTCTTCCTGCAGCCTTCCGAGTTTCTTCATGCTTATCGACTTCCGAGTGATGACATCGAAAAAGTTACAAAGGCCAGTGAGCGTTTGACGGACGTGCGGTTCCATTATCCCTCTGATTGCAACCGGAAGTATCTGCGTCATCATCACGTGACAGTCATGAGACTTCATCCCGCTGAAGATTTTTTTCTCCGCGTCTAGGTATCTGCTTATCAGCCCCGCGTAACCTAAGGGAAATTTCACTCCGAGGAGGCATGTGAATATTTGCGCGAGCTCGTCGGGGCTTAGAGTGAAGCAAGAGGGTTTCAGGCGGTGAGTTTGGTGTTTCTCCGTTTTCCGCTTGCGGTCGTCCATCTCCTCCACCCCATCCTCGTCCTCCTCCGTCTGTTCACGCGTAGAAGGCGGTAAGTGAAGCTCGCTCCTGATATTCAGGGCCATCAGGTCGTATCTTGATTTTGGCCCGTCTTTGGTCCTATCTGGCATGTTGAACAGGGTGCCAAGCAAGCTCTCACACACATTCTTCGTGATATGCATGACATCAAGGCAGTGAGGCACTCCGAGGATTGGCCAGTACCGCAAGTCCCAAAACACGGACCTCCTTTTCCATACCCCCAAGAGCGGTCCTTCTGGCGGAGGACACTTTTTCTCTCCTCGCTTCCGCTTTTGTACCTTTCCGACGGAGGACACGTTTTCCAATTCTTCAATAGAGTATCGATCTCTTCTCCTCTTCTCTTGCGTGGAGGTAGATCGAGCTCATCTTTACCGTTGAACAGGTCTCCGCGCTTTCTCCACGGGTCGTTCAGTGGTAGCCACATTCGATGCCTCATGTATACGGTTTTAGAAGATCCGGGATCCTTGTGTAGCTGTAGAAACGGGGTAAATTCCATGCACCTGACACAAGCCTTGTGTCCATGACACACCTGACACGCAATATATCCGTATCCGAGATAGTCCTGCACCGTCGTGATCAGTGCGGCTCTCATATGAAAAGTTTCTTCTTTGAAGGCGTCCCATGTTTCCACCCCTTCCTCCCACAACGTGTCTAGCTCCTCCTTCAATAACTCGAGATACAGGTTGATATCGCTCCCTGGCTGGGTCGGCCCTTGAATCAGCATACTCATGTGTATGTTCCTCTCTTCAGACACAACCACGGGGGAGGTTGTACATCCATACAAACACGGGCCAGGTGCTATGTTTGCTGCTCTGATTGCCAAACGGATTGAGACCGTCGGTGCTCGCACCAAGCCTGATGTTCCTTGGGTCGTTCCCGAATTCCTCATCGAATGCGTCTAACGCTTTCCACTGACGTGCATCCGAAGGGTGTGTTAGCACTGGTTTTTCAACACGTTCTGGATCGCTCAGCACCGCCTTCTTTCTGTCCTCGTGCCAGCGCATGAGCTTTGCTTCCTTGGGGTCCACGAAGTACCGCTGCAGACGGGGAATGAGTGGAAAGTACCACACAACTTTCCTAGGAGCTTTCTTCGTCCCCCTCTTGTAACGATCAACACCGCACACCGGACATTTGATCTGGTCCGCGTGCTCGTTACGGTAAATTATGCAGTCACGGACGCAAGCGTGGTATTTTGTGTGCGGTAAATCGAGGGGGCACACGATTTTCTTGGCCTCCTGTAGACTACTAGCACATGTGTTCCCTTCAGGTAAGTGCGTCTTCAGGTATCGCAGAAGATCGTCCATGCTTGTGTCGGTCCATCCGTGTTTTGCCTTCATCTCAAGAAGATCCAGAGCTACTCTCAAGCGTGACTCCTCCTCCCGCGACTTGCGTCATACAACAGAGTTGCAGAGTCTATCTCTAGTTGCGTGATCTTAGATTTACGTCTGGCGTCGTCGACGTGTTCTTGAGAAGATCTTGAACATGAGGGTCCCGCACGACTGAAGTTAGCGGAGTGTTCATGTCCTCGTCTGCATGTTGCTGATCACCATGACTCCCTTCTTCTTCATTATAGTCGTCTCCGTGGACAGCCGCCTCTTCGTCCTCTCCATTGCCATGTTCAGACTCCTCCTGATCATCTTCACATGTCGCCGCCCAATTGGTCTCGACGTTATCATCGTCTTCATCGTCATCCATCCACTTAGTGTGGCCCTCCATGAAACTATACCTGAGCAGGTGCTTCTCCACATTACCAGAATCTGGTTTGAACAAAGACCCCAGCTTGCATTTCCGACACGGACACTCTATCTCGGTGCGGTTGTTTCGATGCATCTCGGCCGTCGCGCGTCGCACGTACCTATGCACCACGCTTGTCCTCATCGCAATGACCATTGCTACAAAATGCAAGAGAGAGAGGTTTCATTAACTAGATCCGGTTTTCACGGAAAAATTCGGCATGACCTTCCTACAAAAGGTGTAACGCGGAGCGCCTGAAATTTGCCGAAAAGGAAATGAATCAACATTTCGGCAAAACATTGGCAACTCATCCTCATGGCAACACAATAAAATGAAAAAGAGACGAATTCTCATCCACCGACCAATCCCACGCACCTATTAAGATGACACACAATGCAAAATATATAGACGCGATGACGACGTCGAAGATCACCGAAGAGACGACCGATAAGAGATTGATAGATCTAGAAGTAGCTAGTGGTGCATTTGTGGTGAGATCTAGTGTCCGGTTAGTAGATCTAGTGGAGAGATTTGGAAGAGGGAAAGTGGGGTAGCATACTAGCTAAAATATAACAAACATGATTGGTTAAATTAGCTAAAAATGGTGGAGGGGTGTGGGGGATTGAGCTAGGAGCACTAATGGCTCGAGTTTGGACAAGTGAGTGAGTGAGTGGAGTGGATAGGGGTGGTGGTGGGTGGCTGGCCGCACTTATATTGAGGGCAAAGATTACCCCAGGCGAATATGGCATGGGATGCGCCTGCGCTAAGGGGTGCTACCCCAGGTGTTTCCTTATCCCAGGCGAACAGAGATGTAGTACGCCTGCGCTAACGGGAGCTACCCCAGTCCACTTTTTACCCCAAGCGCTTCTTCTCTGGTTCGCCTGGGGTATTTGTTATACCACAGGCGAACCGGTGTTCTGTTCGCCTGGGGTAAAGGAAGAGTGCCAGGGGTCGGCGGTGGGTGGCCCTACCACACTTTACCCCAGGCGCGGCTGAGTTTGGTTCGCCTGGGGTAACAGGCTTACCCCAGGCGCACCGTCTACCTATTCGCCTGCGCTAATTAGCCCAGGCGCATGGTTTTTCTTGTCCGCCTGTGGTAGGATATGCTGCTATAAGCAAATCTCTAGTAGTGTTAAAGCCTTGTATCGATGGCTTCAAAGCAGGATGTCATCCATATTTGAGCATAGACTCATCATTTTTGACAGGCAAGTGGAATGGTCAGTTAGCAGCATGTAATGCTCTAGATGGACATAACTGGATGTTTCCAGTTGCTGTTGGCTTGTTTCAGTCAGAGACAGAAGCTTCATGGACATGGTTCATGATGCAGTTGAAAAGATGCTTAGGGCCAGTGTCACCTTTGGCAGTACACACAGATGCATGCAAAGGTTTGGGAAATGCAGTTAAAAATGTGTTCCCACATGCTGAGCAAAGGGAGTGCTTCGGCCATTTGTGGATGAATTTGATTAAAAATTTTAGAGGAGATGAATTTGGGAGGATGTGGCCAGCAGCAAGATCTTACACTAAACAGACACATTCATATCATCTTAATAAGGTAATGGCAACATGTGAGGAGTTTGGTACATGGTTGAACACCTACCATTCTTTATTATGGTACAGGTCTGGATTCAACACTGCCATCAAGTGTGATCATATCAACAACAATTTGGCAGAAAGTTTCAACGACAAGGTGAAGCAACTAAAAGATTTGCCTGTGCATGACATGGTTGATCAAATCAGGATCATGCTCATGCGGCTGTGGGAATTGAGAAAAAAGATTGGTGATTGTTTGCAAGGTGATAAACTTCCAGCAGTGGTGCAACAGGTGGTCAACAGAAGCAGAGGTCTTACACATTTGTCTGTTGAAAAATCATCGTTGTGGGGTGCTGAAGTTAGAGATAACAAGACTGGAATAAGGCATGTTGTTAACACAGAATTGCATGATTGCAGTTGCCTAGAGTGGCAGGCCACTGGTAAACCATGTGATCATGCAATTGTTTTCTTAGCTGGCCAGCAGAAGATAAATATGCATCCATATCTGCATGACTATTATTCAGTAGCAAAATTCAAAGCTGCTTATGCAACTCCAATTCCACCTCTTACAGATCAGAAGCAGTGGCCAGAAGTGCCTCTTGAATTTTCCATGTGTCCTCTAGTAAAAAGAAAGGCAGGCAGACCTAAACAGAGTAGATTCAAAGCATGGTTCGAAAAAGGTGGGAGTAGTAAGAAGGGCAAAAAGGACAAGAAAGATGAAAAGCCAAAAATGGCTCAAAAGGGTAACAAAAACAGATGCAAGAGGTGCCAAACACTGGGGCACAGAGAGGGATCTAGGCTATGCATTTTCTCTCCTCCTAAACCTAGAAAGTATGTGCTTGTTTATTTGTGTTTGTTCATATTTTAGTTTTTTATCAATTACAAAAATGTGGCATTCTTTGTTGTTTTCAGGAGGAAGTTTCCAAGTAAGCCTATTGTTGTTGAACGGTGTTGGCCAACAAAAAGAGCAAGAGTCAGTGGCAGCAGAAGGAAATCAAGTCAGTGGCTAGAACAGTTTGGTGCTCAAACTGAATTTGAAACTGCTGGTGTCACTGGAACTGAAGAAATTGCAGTCGAGACTGTCGAAACTAATGTTTCTGAAACTGTTGTCACTGTCGAAACTGAAGCTGAAGCTGCTGTCGAAACTGAACCACAAACTGAAGCTGAAGCTGCTGTTGTCACTGTCGAAACTGAAGTTGTGGACAGTGTCGAAACTGAATCTGCTATCCCCGAGTTTCATGAGGTGGTATCATCGTGGTCCCCGAGTCCAGTGAAAAAAACCAAGATGATGAGTGAACTTGTGTGCGTAGTAGAACCAAAAAATCGAAATGGTAAGGCGAAGAAGGGTACACGTCATGGTCGGAAGAGATAGAACTGTTGATCATTTGAAATTTATGGCATGTAATAACATTTGTTGGGCACATGTTTCCATCAAAATTTATTTGGTTATTGTTTGGCATGTACCGGGAACTTATTTGGCATGTAATAATATTTGATGACAAATTCAAATTTAGGTTCAAATTCAAATTTCGACTCAAGTTGAACTTTTGACTCGGGTATGATGTTTCAATGCTACCTCAACTCAAATGTGATTTTTATCTGATCATTCTGAGCTCTTTTGTTAAGTTAGACTCATAGTCATGAAAAATGTGTTTCAAACGGCCTCATAAGGTAGGGTAAACGCCCCCCTTTCTAAGAGGGTTGTTTTTTTGCATCTTCTCTAAATCATCCAAATAAAATTCCCACACCTCTCTCGTACCTATATAGTGTAAATGTGAAGTCTCATTATTTTTTGAATTAATTTTGTATTTTATTCTTTTATTTTTTCTGAAATCATTATTTAATAAAAAACACATATTTTTGAATCTTATTTATATTTATTTTTGGTTCCTACACGACATAATAATACTATGTGCTCAAGTTTCTTTGAAATCCATAATAAAACATATACATATTTCCTTATGATCTAAAACACACAACATTTGCTCTTTGAAATCCATAGTATATGTACAAGAATCTCATATTCTCAAAGACATTTTCATGTAATTGTACATAAACCATGTTTATAATTTTTTTTGGTTGCTATGCAAGATCATACGACTATGGGAGAAAGCATTTCTTTTTTTGATTTTTTTTGAATTAGTTATGATCTAGAACACACCAACTTCGATCTTCGAAATCCATACTACTCTGTACAAGTTTCCCATATTCTTGAAGACCTTTTCATGCAATTCTATATAAACCATGGTTATATTTTTTTTGGTTTGTATGCAACATAATAAGACTATGGGCCAAAATCATTTCTTTTTTTGATTTTTTTTAAATTATTTGTGCTCATCTTAAAAAAAGTCAACGTTTTCACAAAAACGTTGACCGACTCAAAATCAAAGTTTTTAATTTATTTTTATTTGTATGCAACATAATAAGACTATGGGCCAAAAGTATTTCTTTTTTTGAATTCTTTTGAATTACTTATGTTCAACCCTAACTCATTTTGTCAATATCGTCAACGTGTGATTTTTTGTTTTAACATTTGGATGTACCAATTTCGCCATTTTTTATAGCAACTTAGTTGCATAAGTAGACCATGTGCGCTGGCTGTACATAGTTTTTATTTTTTTTGAATTAGTTATGCTCAACCCTAGCTCATTCCATCAATAGCATGAATTGTATGGATATTTTTCATTGAATCGTGGATCTAACAAGAATACAATTTTTTATAGCAACATAGTTACAAAAATAGACAGTGAGCGAAAGCCGTTTATTTTTTCGATTTTTTTTTAATTAGTTATGCTAAACCCTAGCTCACTGAAACCCTAAACCCCGGAAACCCCAGATTTCGAGCCGTTGGATCCGACGCCACCGTGTGCACGTGACGCACGCCCCCGATCCGCGTGTGCGCTCGTTCTAGATGTTGATTGGCTCGTTGTGCGTGGATGGATTCGTGCGCGCTGAGTGGCTGGGGAGCTGGGGTTTGGATCGGCTCGTCTATTCAATCTAGACCGTTCAACAATATCCGGCGCCTGACGATGGTTCGGTGCATGGATCTGGCGTACGAACGTCTGCCCTAGCGTGTTTCTACGTTGCGTGTGTGATCGGGGCCGAGCCCAGCACCCGCCCGCCCGTTGCATGCATGCATGCACGCGTCGCATCTAAGCCATTAACAGACTGAACGCGGTGATCCACGCAGTCTGACTAGCGTGCTCTAGTGATCGACGAGACGCACCTCTTGACCCAGTAGGGAAACGCGGGCACGCGAACGAAGCGACGCCGCCATTAATGTCTTACCTTCTATTTAATCCCTCCTCTAACCTTCATCTTCCTCACGCCATTCTCCACTCGCATCACATCCAAGCAAGCCACCGAGCAAAGCACGCACCACATTCAAGCAAGCAAGCATGCAGTTCACCGGCCAGACCTTTCTCGCGCCAAGGACCGTGCCGGAGAGGCAGTACCCCGTAGGGGTCGTCGTCGAGGACCAGCTCCGCGTCTGGGCCATGTCTCGCTGGCGCGGTGCATCGGAGTTGGTGGCGGTCTTCCTTCGCGCCCTCTATCGCCACATGCCTCCGGGCACTCCGCGCATGTTCACCATCGACGAACCCCGCCCGGGAGGAACGGGCATCCTTGTCCACTTCCGCAACCCCTACGATGTGTACCACCTCCTTGGCCGTGTCTGGTATGGGGGGTGCGAGTTCATCTGCTTCATGGCGTACAACTTCTACACCGACCTCGACAGCATCTGGCCCAGCCGCACCGCGATGCACACCCTCCCCTACAACTTGGGGCCGGCCGCCGACGACGATGAGGAGTGAAGACGGTGCTCTCCCCTCCATCTCGATGGTGCTCTCATGTCGGCCGTTCGAGTTTCTATCGTTTTTATTTTCTTTTTTCTTTTAATCTATGTTTAGTTGGTCCCGTGCCCGTGTCGTTCGAGTTAAATCTATGTAACCGTGATACTACTAGTATATCGTGTCGTTTTCTACCAAATGTCTCCATCGTTTTACTTGTGTGATCAGAGTGTGTTACTTCGAGCGTCCGTTAATTCATAAAACGAATGCATGAAACTCGTAAAAAAAATATTTCGGTGAACAATGCATGCAACTCGTAACAAAATATTTATGAAGTAAATAATACAAAAATGAAAACGAATCCAATTATTTGGGCCTACAAAAATGAAAACGAACCCAAGAAATGCAAAACAAGTAAAACAATTGTTTTTACAAAATATTTCGGTGAACAATGCATGCAACTCGTAACAAAATATTTATGAAGTAAATAATACAAAAATGAAAACGAATCCAATTTTTTGGGCCTACAAAAATGAAAACGAACCAAAGACATGCAAAACAAGTAAAATAATTGTTTTTACAAAATATTTCGGTGAACAATGCATGCAACTCGTAACAAAATATTTATGAAGTAAATAATACAAAATTGAAAACGAATCCAATTATTTGGGCCTACAAAAATGAAAACGAACCAAAGACATGCAAAACAAGTAAAACAATTGTTTTTACAAAATATTTCGGTGAACAATGCACGCAACTCGTAACAAAATATTTATGAAGTAAATAATACAAAAATGCTAACGAATCCAATTATTTGGGCCTACAAAAATGAAAACGAACCCAAGACATGCAAAACAAGTAAAACAATTGTTTTTATAAATTAAAATAAGTCAAATCTAGGCAGGTGGGTTTGTTTTCTCTTTGGGCCTAATTGTTGGCCCAACTACACTCTTTCGGCCTTTCTTCAACTACTCTTATGGCATGAGAACGAATAAGTTTTTTTCTACTGAAACTGAACTTTGGTCACTGCACTGAAACTGAACTTCAACTGAACATCGAAGGGCATATTCAAATTTAACATCAGACACTTTACAAGATTGCTACCTCTGCATAGCTAACTCAAGTAAAATCTAGATTAATCTAGTCCATTCTAACGACGGATGAACAAGAGGTAAACAAAAAATAGAGCAATGATACAAGAATAGAATGCTCCTGACATGAGATTCGCTTGCTTCTGCAAATCCACCATTTGCTTTAAAAGCTTCTTGATCTTCTTCAATTCCTCGTTTACTTCGGCCTCCACGGGCAGTCCAGCAATAGGGCGCGTGATCCTCGCCGCCGGCCCTCCTCTGCCCGAGCTGACATTGGGAGCAAACCCACCTAGATTTGGATCAGCAACGTACTGATCGATCCACTCAAAGTGCGAACATTTCTTCAGCATCTGTAACAGTAGACATGAATCTAGATCCCAAAACTGAGGAGAAAAAAACGCGAATTGGAATGCCAAATACTCCTATCATCTCTCTCCTCTTCATCTCAGTTTTAAGATCTTACCTTGCCATCCCGTCCCATCATGGGAATGCTCAAACAGGACACAAAATGGCGCCCGAGATTTCCATTCTCGTCAGTTTTACTGACCCTCCGCTTCAGAGCATCTGGCCGTGGGCAGTCCGGGCACCTTGTCATCGGAACTGCACCGTACTCTGGCCATTTTGACTGCGTGGCGGAGGAGCTGGACATCCCGTGCGCCATCGCCGGAGACGAGGAAGAATGGGGAAAGGGGAAGAAATGGCACAGACACCAGCTCGGGCACGGGCGCAGCCCTGTTTTAGATTCAGTGTGGTGGGTCCCGCGCTGCTGAGGTGGATAAGTTGTGGGGCACAGGCGCATCTCTGTTTTAGAATCCGTGAGGTGGGTCCTACGCTGCTGAGGTGGATAAGTTCTGGGTCCAAGCGTCGCATAACCCTAACAGCTAACCGATCAGCTCCGCTTAAGAACCATGTTGGTCGTGAGCTATTTTCTCCCTTCAATCCGTCGCACGTAGGTTATTTCATCGAAAAACGTCGCATTCCTTCCAATTCAACTGAAACATGTCGCACAGGAGCTATTGGCCCGGAGCCCTAAGACTAGATCGTTGTTTGATGGATCTGGGAAAATTGTTTAGGCTTAGAAATTTTTTCGTCTTTTTGCTTGAGAGTTAAATTATTGGAAAATAATGGGAGGTCAGCTTAGAGTTGGAGATGTGTGCTTTCTGCAGATCAGATGGAGGCTACCTTAGAATTGTTCCACTTCGTGCTTTCTGCCGATCGGATGGAGGCTCGCTTTGGGTTGGAGCACTTTGTGCTTTCCTCCTATCGGATGGAGGCCAGCTTGGAGTTGGCGCACTTCATGCTTTTCTCAAATAGGATGGACATCCGCTTGGAGTTGGAGCACTTCATGCTTTCTCCCAATAGGAGAACTTTAAGATTATAAGATAATGTATGATGTGTCCCTTTTGCTTAACGTATTTGATAATCGATCAATATGATTTGGGAAATCATAGACTTTACGTTGATTTACCGTCTCTTAATTTTCATGTTTTGTTGCTAACATTACTTGGAAAATGATTATGTTTTAAGGTCCTAAACAGTATCATCACCTTCTGGCTCGACATTAAGTTCTGGAGTAGGAATTTTATCGCCATATTCTTGATTTGAAACCCCATGAATTTCACTTCATCGAAACATTTTTTTAGTATATAATTTTATATACAAATAGAAGTCATTATGGATTGTAGTATGGGTTGGGTTCTCATTGAAATGCCTTGCTTCTCAAGGAAAATAAAATTTCTAAACACTAGATTGACTTCTCTCATTGTTGAGTTTTTATCTATTTGACTATTTAGATTCTTGAATATATTGACTGCTCTTTAACTAGATCAATCCAGGTTTTTTGCAGAGGTGACGACTAGAGGAGTAGAGGAAGTTCTCGCTTGGAAACTCTTCCAGATGCGACACCGTTTAAATCGATGGAGAAATGGGTTGAAGTGCTTCAACCTGTGGATAATGATCTTGGAAGAGCATTAGACCTAAGCTGTCTGAGTTATCTATACTGAACACACGACAAAAAGACGGTCACCTCTCACTATGCCTAAGCCCTTGAGGACATGTCCCTCTCCACAAACAGGACTGCAACCGTTGGTGCTTGCCTTGCGTCTGTGATACTTGGAATGACCTTCTCTATGCCATCTTAATGACATGGCAAACAATGATGGAAAAAAATGTTTCGCTTTCTGACCCAAAAACACTGAACACTGGCTGACTAAATAGATGGAGCAGAGCTACCTAATGCTTTCCTGGTGAAGCTTGAATCTTTGTCATGCAAGGAGTTCATCATGAAAAAGCAAGTTTCATGTTTCTCCTGGACGACAATGTTGCCGTTCATCTTCCCTACCAGATAGCCCAATGGCGGAATACATTTTTTGTAAAATAGGAGTTGTGGGTTGCAGGAAGTTGTACCATTCTTTTATGGTGTGTGCTAAGAGGTTAGTGTAAGAGAAAAGATGAAAGAGATGCATATAGCTTATTGAGGTGTGTATGTTTCACAGAGGCGGTGAAGTGTTAGGGTGATAATAGCTTAGGCGATCCAGTCAGTGTTATACAGTAGATTGGATGTTTTAGGAAGGTTTGACAACCATATAGTTTCCCAGATCCATTTTCCAAATCAACATAGGCTGAGAGAAGGTTACTAATAATTAGCAACTCTTGTGTAAGAGTCCATTCTCCTTATAGATATTGTCCCTTACTTTCACCCCCACCTTTCACAGAAGCAGCTTGAGGGTTGAGGTTCTAAATTTCATAATTTTGATTTTAGGAAATGAGAATATGAAGGCATGACTGAAGGTATGCGTGACAATGGAGTTCCTGTAGAAGCAATGTAAATGTTTAAATGAGGTCATGATAGAAGTCATACATGTGTGTTGATTGAATCGGTTTTTACAAATACACATGTAGTGTAGTGGTTGTTGCAGATTGCTTTTTTTCCATTAAATTAGGATTTGGTTGAATTTTTTCTTTTAGTTTGTGATTAAGAGCACACAAGCCAAAAATAAAATAAAAAATGAGTCGGGTCCTAGCATTATCGGCCGTTCATTGTATTTTGTTCCTTGTATTTTTGTTCCTACTAAATATTCCTACTAACCATATAACAGGGTCCGGGTACGTGTTAAATGTTATCTCTAGATCAGTACTGAGTCTATAGCAAATTTCCCAGTAGAATTGTGCACTCGCCTTGTGTAGTATAGTTTGAAACATCCTCTATTTTTCAACTCGCAACTTCCGTTCGGGCGCCGTGCCAGACCTGGCTAGTACTTCTTACTTTAGGATGTGTATTGTACATAGCTGTAGTTACTGTACCTGAACAACGCCGAAGTGTTGTACAGCGACAATTAATACCTAGTAATTACTAATCTAAGCTCCTGAGATTAAAATATATTAGATAATAAAATCATGCATACGAACACAAATCTCTTTTAACTACGTCCATCCATCAATTGAACAATATCTATTCTATCTATCTATTATATATTAAAACCAATATATTGAACTCTAACAGTGACACCACGTTAATCCACATAGGATAGAAATATATAATCCATTGATTTTAGTTTTGATGGTTAAGATTAAAAGATGGAGACATTACGGACAACATTAATAATATTACGTACAAACCAAGCAGTTTTCAACAGGAAAACGCTGGTTATCCCCCCGAGGACGAACCTCCGGGTTGACACGCTGGCACACGCGCGTGACGCGTTCAACTCCCGCACACCAGCATCCTCCTCCTTGCGCGTGTAACGCGTGTCCCTCGTGGACCCCACCCGCGAGGCATCTTCCTCCTCCCGTTTCTTATCCTTTCGCGCACATAGCAGAGAAAGACCCGCACACCCCGATCCCCCACCTCTGCTAGCTCCCTGCGCGGCTTCGCCGCTAGTATACCGACTCCGGCGACAAATTCAACCGCGCCTCCTCCCCCCGGTGTGCTCCCTTCCATCTCCTCGCCTCCATCTATAGCTTCTCTCTTTTCCCCACCCATGGAGCTCGAGCCTCTCCACCACCGTACAACGCGCTCGTGCATGGAGGCCGACGAATTCGCGCCCGAGCCACCGCCATCGTCCCTCGACTAGCTCCAATCATCCTCAACTCCGGCCGAGGATGCTCCGCCCGGCGGTGTTGCTCCAATAGCATGCCGGCGATGCTCCAATAGCGTACCGGCGACGCTACCCACGGCGGCGGAGATGCTCCAATAGCATACCAGAGATGCTCCAATAGCATATCGGCGATGCTACCCACGGCGGCGCGAGATGCTCCAATAGCATACCGGCGATGCTACCCACGGCGGCGCGAGATGCTCCAATAGCATAACGGCGATGCTACCCAAGGCGGCGCCGGCGGCGTTGCTCCCGTAGGCACCGGAGGTTGCT
This sequence comes from Alopecurus myosuroides, assembly GCA_028641055.1. Classification (NCBI taxonomy): domain Eukaryota; kingdom Viridiplantae; phylum Streptophyta; class Magnoliopsida; order Poales; family Poaceae; genus Alopecurus; species Alopecurus myosuroides. The sequence continues at coordinate 15,811 of JAPCYS010002256.1, forward strand.
CACGACGGTGGCTGGTGATGCTCCCAATGATGCCGTCTGTTGCTCCCAAAGACGCCGAAAATTGCTCACGAAGGGGGCAGGTGGTGCTCCCGACGGCGGCGTCGACGGCGTTGCTCCCGTAGGCGCCGGAGGGGTGCTCACGACGGTGGCGACAATGCTCCCGACGGTGGCATCGACGGCGTTGCTCCCGTAGGCGCCGGAGGGTGCTCACGATGGTGCCCGGCGATGCTCCCGACTACGCTGCCGAGTTGCTCGCCGCACTACGGTGCACAGAGCTGCTCCCGACGGTAGCCGGCAACGCCACCGGCGGCGCCAGCCATTTTCTCATGATGGCGTTGGAGTTGCTCTCGACGGCGCCATGCATTGCTCCGGATTGCGGCGCGACACTACCGGCGGCGCCATGGGTTGCTCGCGCGGCATGGCTGCAAAGGGACACTGGCGGTGGCGTATTTTCTCCGGCGACAGCGGGGACTGCCAGACTGCGGAGCGGCCAGAGACAAGTTTCTGTGTGAGAGGCCCGCGTAGGTTTTTTTTTTTCTTTTCCTGCGTGGGAACGGATGCGGGGAAGACGGACGTGGTGCGTTTTTTCGCTCGTCCGTTGACTAGTATGGGACACGTGTCGCTCGCTCCACCCGGGGGATCGGGGCAAATTATCCCCCGGGGGACGCTCAGCGCTGTCCTTATCAACACGTGCACAACCAAAGCATGTCCCTTTATCTCAAAAAATAAAAAAGAAACCAAGTCCGAGTTGTCCAATTAAGTCCGAGTTGTCCAATTTAGTTTTCAACACGTACCATGTGTTCAATATATATGGCCATGTCCGAGTTGTGCAATTAAGTTGTCCGCGTCCCATACTCCGTTATCTCAAAAAGAAAAAACCAAGTCCCATAATAGTACGTAGTACTACGTACCCATTCAATATATATATGGCAACGTCTGAATTGTCAAATACGTGTACAACCAAGGCATGTCCTGTTATCTCAAACAGAAAAAATAAAGTCCCGTGATAGTATGTAGCCGTGCTCAATATATATGGCCACGTCGTATCCAACTAGCTGAATGCCCGTGCGTTGCCACGACCCCTCAAACTTTTCTTAGTCGTAGTATATGTTGCATGTGTAAACATAAAAACGCGTTAATATTAATGAATGTATGTAAAATACTAAAATGTAGCCACATAACATAATAAAAATTTTAAAACGGCCACCTCACATAAATGGACATTGTATCCGTACTGAGGAATATACTGGTTCGTCTCCCATTCCAAAATATACCAAACATAATACCATAAGAAATGCACGTGACTTGCCCGTCTTAAAAATGCTAAATAAGGTTTCCTTGTGTTTGAAAAAAAATCAGGTTTCCTTTTATGTCAAGTCATGTTGCATTGTATGATAATTTTGTGTTGCTAAATCAAAAATTAAGAAACAATTAGAAAATACTATATTCCACCAAATTAAATTGCTTATACAAAGTAGTTTTTTTTTTAATTAAATGAAGATCATGCTTTCACCACAGATTTCACCATTCCAGCCGAATGATTGTAATGGTCTATCAATCAAAAATACAAACGACCATATAAAGAACAATTATACGTGCAGAACAACCAAGAAATATTTATGCTGACATAATAACCCAGTCAAATGGAGCATTTCTCCAATAAAACAAAAAATAAATCGACAACTAAGTTTCAGTAAGTTTTTTAAACAGTAGATGCCCCAATTTCCATGGACATGACTCCAGTGCTCATCTTGCCAAGCTTTTCCACCTCCGGCTCTTCCCTGCAATCTTGTAAGTTCTAAAAAATTAATGTTGCAAAATGAAAATAACCAAGTGCTTATACAAAAATACAGGTCTCCTCTCAGCCTATATCATTAAGTGCCAACACAAAAGACCATAATAAGATAATGCAAAGGAATTGCCTCCCATACTGTATAGGATAACGAATATTTAGGCATATCTTTTAATATCTTTCAGCAATGAAACAAAGAGGAAAAGTAAGAAATCATTGGGTAAAGTACCTGATATAGGCCTAAGTAAACCGGCCAGGAAATGAACGATCAGATTACAGCCTTATTGACCATGATCTTTATATATTTGTACCAACCGAACTTGAAAAACTGTAAAGTATAAGCTTCAGTGGCAAGCAGCAAGAAGAGACACATTAATCTAAGAACAAAAGGTTATTTTCTGGTCTCATAGCATAGCATATCAATCAAATAACAGTATTAAGAATATCATGGATGGCAAATCAGTAGGCCTGCCTTATATAGTACAATCTAAGGATTAATATCCCAAATCAATGTAACAGTCCTTAGCAAAAACTTGATGTCCGAAAATAGATTCTTCTTATTATCTCTTCCTCTAAAACAAAAGGCAACTTTAAAGATGGGTTCTCCTTTTATTTTTCATTCTCGGAGCCTATGAAATGGACTTACCAGAGGATGGCTTTCCGTGGATGAAAAACGAAAAACTTGCATCATAATTAGTTCCATGGATGAAAAGAGAAAATTGGGAGCCAATGACCAAAGTCTCGCGGGGGGCCCTTCTCATCTTCAGCTCCTCTTGGAAACCAAGTTTTCACAGATTGAAATTCCGAACTGTAACTATGGTGAGCTCTTGACGGACAAGGACATCACCGGCCACTCAATGTTCCTGTCCGGTTGTGCCGAGAGCTCTTCATGGAGGAGGACATCAGTGTCCGGCACGCACTGAGCCCGGAAGGCGCACAACATCCTCGACGTGGAGGTGGAGACAATGTTGCGGAGGAGCTCTTTGACGCCGTCGTTCATCCACGCTAGAGCGAGGAAGATCCAAAAGCGAGCCGTTTCCCCATGGCGGCCGGACATATTCAGAAACCCCAGCTGGGCGCGTAGGGCCTCAGCTTCCACCTTGGAGTGAAGCACCCACATCCCTAGATACTCCGGCAGCTCCTACACACAAATTCAAACCATGAAAGAATAAGAGCAGAAAGACGCACACACGTACTCACCACGCAGTTCCTCCATGACGCGAGCAAACGAACTGGATTTCTATTGCATTCGACCAAGGAAACCAACGCACGCGCGCCTGGGATGGCTGGATCGATCAGAATTTGCATTGTTCAAGTCCGCACAAAAGCCTTCTCAAGCCTGGACCTCACACGCGGAGTTGTGCATCCTTGTGCTGCACTGGACAAGCACCAGAACGCCGCCGGCTCATATTTTCCGACACGAGGACACGGGGAGAGCGGCTTGAGGAAGCGCAACCTCGATGAAATGGTCTGGAGGCTACATGACGGCCGCGAGACGGCAACGGGCAGAAGATACGGGCCGGGACGCAATAGAGGCGGAGAATTGATGACGACGCCCTCCGTCCGAGGACAACCGGAAGACAACGATAGGGGCCCTCCGGCATAGATTCTTCTGCGTGAGCGATATGACCGCTGTGATCATAGCGAGATCACAACGCAACGCATCCGAGGAGTCGTGCGTGTACAACTGCCCACGACTTTTTTTCTCCTCGTGATTGGAGAAGCGGGATTTTTTGCATGCCACGGTTATTCGCTGCGGGACTGAACCGTGAAGGCGTACGACGTACCATACATGGAACATGGACACCACCAAGTGAGCTTTAATAATAAAGATTAGTTTTTCCATGTCCAATACTCTGTTATCTAAAATAAAAGCAAGTCCCGTGAACATACCCATGTTCAATATATATGGAAACGTCTGAGTTGTCAAATAAAGTTAACATGTTTAAGACTATATTCACCGGTAGAAAATAAGCCTTTAGTCCCGGTTCGCAAAGGCCATTAATCTCGGCTGTGCAACCGGGAATAAATATGCGCGACTAAAGACCCCCCCCCCCCCCTTAGTTGCGCCGTTTACGAACCGCGACAAAAGGCCCGTCCACGTGGGCGCCAGGAGTCCGTCGTGACGGAGGATTTTTAGTCCCAGTTCTCGTGGCTAACCGCGATTAAAGGCCTCCTCTGCAGGTTTAGGGTTTTAGCCCCCCTAAATCTGGTTTCTTTTTAATTTGTAGTGTTTTAGTTATGTTATATTTTATTTTGTGTTTTATTTTAATTTTGATGAAGTTTCAGTACACATATTCTACGCAACTATATCCATGCATATGAAATTTCAAACAAGAAGAAGTCAAGAGGAATATACTCCCTCCGTTCCAGAATATAAGATGTTTTAGACATTTTGCACATTCACACATGCGTACATGTATCTAGACATGTTTTAGTGTATATGTCCACTTATTTTAGTTTGAATCTAGACAACATGTGAAATACCTAAAACATCTTATATTATGGAACGGAGGGAGTATAATATATATTCAATCTCGGGTGACCATATACAACTTCGAACAAGTTTCCATACACAATTTACCGCATAAAAATTTCTTCGTCCTCGGTATAGTGTTCTCCTTTAGGATTGATGACTTCCCTCATGAAAAATCCTGCTAATTCCTCTTGAATTGGTCGGAAGCGAGCTTCTGGACTAAGCTTTTTCCGCAAGTTATCCGTCGCCTTCCGCACGCTATACGACGCCTTTCGCTCGGAGGTGTGTCTCCGGATGTTCTCACAAACATAGTATCTACATAGATTGGTCCCCAGTGGCTGCATATCCACATTAACTAACCTTCTAAATTCTAGCTCATGTTTGAATTCACCGACAATTTGTTCTGAGAGCCGTCTCCAAACCCTACAGGAAAAAAAAATTAAATGAACAAGGGAGTTATTAGTTACTTGATATTAGGAAATGAACGAAAGAGACCGATCGATATAGAGCGTAAATGATTGAAAATAATTACTTTTGCACCATTTTTCTCACGTCGGCCCAAAGCTTTGAATCCAAATTCATAGATTCCATGATTAGAAGTCTACAGGTGTGAAGTTCAATCATTAGCGGAATCCACTGGAACCTGCGGACACGTTACATGCACAGTCATGCATAACTCATCGATTAGACATACCATGCTGTGAGTAAACAAAAGAGAATGGGAACAAGAGAGAAACACTCACCCAAAATGGTAAGGAAATAGAATATGACTTTTGAGTTGATTCTTTGTAAGAAACTTGTACAAGTCTTTCTCCACGTCTTCGGGGTGATTTTTTAACACATATCCATTAACGATATGTGGGTCAAGGAACCCAAAATCATGGATGTTTCTTAATTTGCATTCCCAAATCTTCAATCTGCATAATAGCGTATGCAACAATGGAGGAGGATTGGGGGCGGCGGCTGCTTATCCGCCGGAGGTTGTGGATCGGGGGACGGCGTCGAATGGCGTGAAGGAGGTGTAGGTGAACCACCACCACCACCACCATCGGAGGGGGGTGGACTTGTTGGCCTTGGTGCCTTGCCTCGAAACACTATGTACTTCTTTTTCCATAGAATGATCTGGCGCTTGACATCTCCAAGTCTTCTCACCCCTTCGGGTGTAGCTTTGTCAATCTCCATGTCCTCAAACTCTTGGACTATGTCTTCCACCATGACACGAGCATAGCCATATGCAGTGGGGTTGTTGTGGTGGAGTGCTCCAGGTGTACAGGGTAAATGTAACATCCAAGTATGAAAACTCCCTAGTTGTTTCTGTTCCTTGTTTAATTTATGCAATGCATCATGTCATCATCCTCAATTTATTTCTGTTTGCATTGTTTTCATAATAAAATTCAAACTTTAATCAACATTTGTTTTCCTACTTGTCTGTTACAATCTTTTCAAATAAAGAATGCAAATCAAAACCTCCTTTGTTTCGAAATGCTTCAATAATGTTCAATTATTAAACTGTTGGTATTAATTCAATCAATTAATTAAATCACCTTCAATTCCAAACCAAATTCATCAACAGCACCCAAGTTAAGTTATAACAAATTTATAAACATTATCATTTCAATCAACTAATTTTAATCATTTAATCCATAGGGGCCACCATATTAAAATGCCTTCTTTCATAATGTTGAATCAATATTAAAATTCTTTTAAATATGGTTTCAAACACAAACAACAATTTAAATCACAACTTTTGAAAACCAACCTTGGCACTTGGTTGCTATTGGTCTAACAAGTCTAACCTAATTTTTCTAGAATTTTTACTAAATTAAAAACTATCCTTTTCTTCCAAAACCAAAACCTACAAAAAAAAACAGAAAAGAAAAAAATAAAAGGAGCAAGCCAGCTGCGCGCGCGCACCTAAGCCTCTACCCAGCCCATCTAACCCACTAACTCGCAGCCCAGCCCGCTGCACCGCGCGCGTACCGCTTCAAAAAGCGTGCAGCCCTTCTGTTCGAAGTACGGCGGCCATCGGGGCAGGCCACGTCGCCGTACGGCGGCAGCCGACGGCCACCCGTGGTTTTCTGCGCCCTATAAGACGCCACGGAACCCTAGGGCACCCGCAGACCTAGCCCTAGCCCCCTAGCCTCCTCTCCGCCGCCAAATTTCATCTCCCGGCCACCTTCCCTCTCTGTATCCACCCCCACCGGCGGCCACCGTCTGAATTTCTGCTCGCCGCCGTCGCCATGGGAAGCCAGCCCCCCACCTAGCTACGGGAACCACTCCGCCTCTTCTTCCTCTACGGATTCGACACCGGAGCGCGAACGGAGGAGCACTGCAACCGCGCCGCCGACCTCTCCGTCGCCGCCGGCCGCTACACCGGGCCTCTGCCACATCTGCACCGCGGTGAGCTCCACCGTTCTCCTCCCTCCTTCCCTCTCCGTTACCTTCTGCACACGCGCACCCGTTCGCATCCAGCACCCAACCACGGCAGCGTCCACGGTCACCTCACCGCCGGCGTCCCCTTCGCTGCTCTGACGAAGTTCAAACGCACTCGCGCGTCAGCAATTTTTAGCTAGCTTGGCTCGGAAGCTCATCCTCACTGCAGCACGGTTACCTGACAACGAAACGCAACCAGCTGTACTGGTTCAGTCCAACGCGCAGCGAGCGAGGGGTGCTGAGTTCGATCCCTGGCACCTGGGATTAAATCCCGTCCTTTTTTTCGACGGAGTACTGACAGGGAGGGGCCCCTGTCAGTCACTCGTGCGTCCACGCCAGCACAGCGCGACCTGGGGCCCCCCTGGCAGTGGCTGGGTGTGTTTCCAGTGCGTGTAAAATGGTTTTAAACATTCCTGTAATCAAACCTAGGTCCAATTAAATCACAGATTGGCCCCTGGTTTTGAAACCTTAATAACTTTTATTTTATAACTCTAAACAATGAAAATAAAATATCCACACTGGTCTAAATTAAATTCTCTACCTTTTGGAAACATTTCTTCACTGTTTTGAATTTTCGAAATGCAATTTAAAATTGAATCCAAATAATTCAAATGCTAATTTCTAAATTCAATAACTATTTCATTCTTAATCCAATAAATGCAAATAAAATATGTTTTCCATACCATTTTGAATAACCTATTCAAATATAATTTTTGTGTACTGTTTTGAATAATTAAAATTGCCTAAACAATTTAAATCTTGTTTAATTCAATTAATATTGCTAAAATCATAACTTGTTCAAATTTAATTATTTCTAAACATGTAAAATATGTTTTCAAACCAGAAAAACATAACCTTTTCAAATATCAACATTGTCTTCTGTTTTGAACAATTTAACTTGATGAAAACAATAACTATTTGTGTAACATCATTAAGTAACCAAAATTTTCCAAACTTAATAACTAATTTCTTAACTTGTTAACTATCATTCCAATTGCATCTAATATTGTTACCTTATTGTTTCATCATGCATGCATCATGCTAATTCACTCACAGATGATGTTTAGTTGTAGAACAATTAATTCAACTCTAATGCATGGGCTTTCCATATGCAATCCAGTTGCATATGGGTCCATTTAATTGGTGTTATCATTCCAACTAGTTTACTTTGGTGCATCTATTAACATGACATGCATCATCCCATGTTTGTGCACCTATGCCATGTATTGATTGCCCGTCCTCCTTCGTTGTTGTTTTTGCTTCTTCTCGATTAGACGACGACGTTGAGACCGACGATCTGTACGACACCACTACCCAGGACCTAGCCCAGTACCAGGCTGCTGAGCTTCCAGGCAGGTTATCACTCACATGAACCATCGAGTTCCTTTCCACACTTGTTTCAGATACTATCCTTTGTCTACTATTGCTAGCCCTATGTATCGTTGCTTGTTCTCCGAACCCATCACATGATACCCTGAACCAATTATATTGCCTCACCTCCATACCTACAGCCATTGCTTGTGCATGTTCTTATCTAGCATGCTTAGGGTTGCTTTTGCTCGAGCTCGTTGTCGGTTAATTCTTTTACTATTATTATTGTTCCGGGGGCTCGATGTTAATCAATCAATCTTGTTAATGCTAATGGTAATAATAAATTTGACGATAAGGCACCGGCAGGAGGCCCTAAGAGGTTTTGAGGCCTGCTAGTGGCGACCCCTAATTTAGGAAACGAGTCTTGTCTACTGATCCATGATGAGCGCACTACCCGCATGTGGGAAGCGAGTATGGGCGCCCCCCTCAACTCGACTCGATTCGCATCTCGTCCAAATCATCTCATTAGTTAGGGTTTTCCATTTGCTGCATGCATGATCTTGCGAGCCCTTGGATCCCGGGTGGAACTTTCGTAGTCGGCATATAGGTGGACACGTTCTTAGAGTGCTATGAGGGTCCATTTTCTTCTGGGCTCGAGTAGCCGTGCGCCAAGGTGCTTTGGGCTTGATGCGAAGAACAGTTGGGTTGTGTTGAGTGCCCCGCTTGGTGGGAGGCATCCCATCTGGCGGGATATTCATACGTGTACGGCTAAATTGGTGCAACCCTGCAGGGATAAATCTTCTCGAGAAGCCGTGTTTTCCGCGGTTATGGTTGACTTGGTGAAAGTACTGGCTAACAAGTTCTCAGGACAACTTCAACTTAACTAATGTGAATCACCCAACCAATGCTAATCTTGACTAGTAATAGCAGTACTAAAACAATAAACTTGATTCACCCTTAATCAAACTGTGTGAGTTATCCTCGGATTGCTTCTTCGGATAAGGGGCGAGATCCAGGATGGGTTTGGTTGAAGTTATCTTTCAGTTGGTTACAATACTCGATCTTATCTTCTATCTGTTAGCCAGAACTTGTAGTATCTCTGTAGTTGGTTATAGCAGCCCGCTGCAGCTTTCATAATACCTATCTCCTTCCGTTGATCCCAAGCATCCGTGCTTGTGTTGACGGGTAATCTCTTTGGTGAAGTGTGAGTCTTGCTTGCCAGTACTTAAATGTACTGACCCCGTTGGGGCTGTGGTTTACGCAGAGTACGACTACAGCTACGATGATCACCAGGATGGCTACTTCGTGGAGTTCGACGAGACCGCAGACGAGTAGATAGTGGACCCGGGCAGGATCCGACGACTACGTGGAAGGTCTTCGTCTTCTTTATTTTCCCCGGCTTCTTAAGCCTTTTGGATTTGTCTGTACTCAGACACCGTTGTTTGCTTCCGCTGATGTAATGAATGCTATGTTGGGACAAGTGTCCTCTGAATGATTGTATTTGCTATTCTCTGCCTTAGTGAAGGCCATTTGCAAACTTATTTCATTCTTTTGTGTCTTAGAGACATTCTGTGGTATCATTTCGTTCCAACCTGTTGACGTACCGTGCGTGCTTGATATGAAGTACGTCGACAGCAGTGCTCGGGATTTCTAGCGGATAGTTTACATCGACGATGGAATAGCAGGGCTTGTGTTGTCGCGCATAAGCGCAGGCCTACCAGGAAGCTGGGACGTGGGAGCAGGTATGCCCCATAATCCAAGCACCTGCTATCCAGTCGGCCCGATGAGTATCCTCTAGAAATCAGGGTGCGACAGTAAAGCACTGCCGGTAACTACGTTCGTGGAAACGTTCCCAACGGGATAATGCAGATCACATTCTTTCATATCCTTTACATCATCCACGGGGTAGTGAGGCTCCGGTGCACGAATCTCGATCATCGGTGCATTAGCACCAGGCTATGCATCCGTGGAAGCCACGCTGCTTCTCCGCTGCTGGCTTCCGAGATCTGCTTCATGATCTTCATGCGGCCCTGCAGCTGATCTTTCTTTTTCTACTAGTTCATGCACGTTCTGCTTCACCTCATGGAGTGTCGATGCAAACTTCACATAAAGATCTGCATCCCGGTCCGTATTTCTCTTCCGGCTTTTGTAACGGTACGGCTCATTGTCCTGGGAAAACCCTACTTTCCACGAAATTCTGCCTTTGCCTCGTACATGTCCTCCGTGTTCATCATTCCCGAGGGCTATTGTGAGTGCGTCTTTCTCTCTGTTGAACTTGATCAAGCCCTCAGGAGCTTGGGTCATTCCTTCAATAAGGGCTTGGGTGGGAGCAAACTTTTTCTTCCGGTGAACACACACCCCTGTCTGCGGGTCTAGCGACCCCCCATGCCCGTACCACCATCTTTTGGCCCTTTGGTCCCATCCCGCTGTACCTAGAGGGATTCCTCGCACCCTCAGGCCCTCCTCCGATCCATCTTCTCCCACTTAGGCTCCAAAAGGCGGTATCCTCCTGGCCCCATAATATGATGGTACTGTTTCTTACCCGCATTAACCTTATTTTTTTTTATATTTCCTTGAAATGCTCCGATTTCTTTTATCTCACAAATTCTGGCAATCACCTTTCAGTCTCTCATGTTGTCCATTGAAATCCGGAGTCTTGCCCTTGTTCACATAGTCACGGGTTAAATTTTTCTTGAAGTTCCGGAATGTTTCGACCATCTTCTGAAGAGCAAACTCTTTTACTAGCATCCTCCTCTCACGTCCACCCGGAACCTCGTTACCGAATTCATCGACTTTGTTGTATTTAGGAGGTAGAATGAAATGTTCCATAAGCTTTCTCCAGCAATCCTTTTTCGTTCTCTTGTCGACGAAACTGAAACGAAGACGTGCCTTCTTTGGCTCCTTCCATTCCTGGACGGTGATCGGGACGTTGTCTCTAACAACGAACTGCATTGGTTGATAAACTTTGTGGTGTGCTGTAGGGGCTTGCCGATTGCACCGACTAATTCGATGGTATATGTTTCTCCTGTTTCATCGCCTTGGATTTGCCACGCTTTGTCGTACTCGATCCGACCGAGCGCTAAAAAAAGAAAGAGAGTCGCGCGCGTTAATACATATGTATTCACATTTGAGTAAGTTTGTATCACGAGAGGCTCAATGTATATATATACCTCGCCGGAGGTGGTTGCTACTTGCAATTCGAGATCGTCGTTTGTCGATGGTTGACCTCCGTTGACAATGTTCGTTCCTTCACCTTCTTGATCATCATCAATGTCTGTTCCACCGTCAAGGTTTAGAAAAGAAGAGACTACATCCTATTCTTGCCCATCTTATGAGCCCGACACATAAGGAATCTCGTTGTTTATGATGCCCATTAAATAACGTTCAGCCTCCGGATCCCTAAGCGGCTCGGCTCTATCGTCCGCCATATGTCACTCCTGCATGTAGTAAAAATTAATTAAGTATAAAGGAATTAAAAAATAAGATTAAGGGGACATAGAGGAGGAGCAGCGACGATTGTACAGTGTTAGGGAGCCGCTCGGGGGCGGAGGGGGTACAGTATAGACGAGGAGAAAATATTGGTACTTAATAATTTTGCTACTTAATAGTACTAGTATTGACGGTGATTTTTTAGTAGAAATGAGACTTAGCAAATATTAGTACAAATATTTTACTTAGTCATTTGGCACGACCTTGAATACAATCCCCTAGTTTGTGATCTTGTCTACAACGCATAAAAAACACCACTAAGAAGTTTTACAAACTCCATAGTTCCTAAAATACTTGTATCTAAAATTGTCCAATGAAAAACACACCTTGTGGAATAAACATAGCAAACAAGACTTACACACACTCATGTTGGGTATCAATATATGAGTCTGTCCACTCATGTTTGTCTTTTAACCGAGTAACAAATATAGCAAACAAGGCTTACACACACTTAATTAATGTCAATAAAATTAATAAGAGTTTCAGCTATGAAAATCACAAAACCACATAAAAAGGAAACAAGTCCATTTTTGACCAAAGAAGAAAATTCTGTAGTTGGTAATCATGCCATTCATGCATAAAATAATTTTGAACCCACTTAAAATTTGAACTTGAGTGAAATAGAGAAAAATTGGCTTTCCAAAATTTTGAACTAAAAGTTATTTAAATTTCATGAAAACAAAATATGCTGAGGTTTTATTTTGTTTTAAAACAAATTAATTTGAAAACCAAAATGCGACCTAAATGTTATAATTTGAATTATCTTTTCATATTATATTTTTATGAATTTTATGAGTTGGTTGTAATTACTTCTTGGTCAAAATGGGGTGTTAAATTAATAAATAAATAAAAAGAACAAAAAAAAAGAGAAATCCCACGCAGGCCAGCCCTACTGGGCCAACCCGCTCTAACCCCCTCCCTCTATCTCGCATCCGCGCACAGTGCAGCCCACTGAGCCAGCCCGAGCGCTCTCCTTTCTCTCTCTCTCTCTCGTTCTCTCTCGCTCGCTGACGGGTGGGCCCCACGATCACACCAGTCAGATGCCAGCCCGAGCGCTCTCCTTTCCCTCTCACCGCGTCCTCTCACCGTCGTCCTCTGTTTCTTCCCCGGGAGGTCGTCGTCGTCCTGTCACCGCGTGGAAGTCTTCGGCAGAGGGCTCCACTAAGATCGAGCCGGAGTTCACCGCAGCCCACAGAGGGCGGCCGCCATCGATTCGTGGAGCAGCGCGGGGGCACCTACCGGAGACGAGGGCGGCGCGGTGAAGAGCAGGGCGGGGGCGGCGCGGTGAAGAGCACCGCGGGGGCACCTTCCGGAGAGGAGGGCGCGCCTCCTCTCTGTCTCTGCGGCGGAATTGGGCGGAGCTCTGGATGGGCCTCCTCGTTGTGCGCCTGGATGCATTTGGTCCTTAGAAGATCTCGGGGCAGCGCGAAATATATAGGGCAAGTCATTAGTCCCGGTTGGGGACACCAACCGAGACTAAATGGGTACCTTTAGTCGCGGTTGGTGTCACGAACCGCAACTAAAGGTTTTTTCGCGGCGTTTTCATTCCCGCGCGGAAAGAGCCTTTAGTTGAGGTTCGTGTCACGAACTGCTTCTAAAGGTGCCTTTTGCAAATACTTTTCATTTTAAAATCTTAAAAATACAAAAAATATATCAAACAATTCAGAAAAATAAAACTAATTCATTTTAAAATCTTAAAAATACAAATAATATATCAAAAAATGCAGAAAAATAAAACTTATTCATTTTAAAATCTAAAAAATAGAAATAATATATCAAACAATTCATAAAAATAAAACTAACTCATTTTAAAATATTTAAATACAAATGATATATCAAAAAATTCAGAAAAATAAAACTAGTTCATTTTAAAATCTCAAAATAAAAATAATATATCAAAAAATTCAGAATAATAAAACTAATTCATTTTAAAATCTTTAAAATACAAATAATATATCAAAAAATTTAGAAAAATAAAACTACTTCATTTTAAAATCTTAAAAATACAAATAATATATCAAAAAATTCAGAAAAATAAAACTAATTCATTTTTAAAACCCATTTTCCCCGCCATTTCTTCCCTGTCTTCCCGCCTCCCGCTTCCCGTCTCTTTCTTCCCGCCTCTTTTCTTCCCGCTCCCATTTTTGCCGCCATTTCTTCCCTATCTTCCCGCCTCCCACTTCCCGCCTCTTTCTTCCCGCCTCTTTCTTCCCGCCTCCTACCTTCCCGCCTCCTGTCTCTGGTTCGGGTTTCGTTGGGAAACGGATCATCCCTTTAGTCTCGGCCCATTTTACCAACCGGGACAAAATGGTTAGGGTTTTGTTCCGACCAATTAGAAAGAATCACACGGATCGTGTGTTTCTTTCAAGCGCTTGTGAGTCGTTGGATCAGGGGTGTGTTTCTTTCGAGCTGTTGTGACCCGTTCGATCAGGGGTACGGTGTGTTTCTTTCGAGCGGTTGTGAGCTGTTAGATCAAGGGTGTTTCTTAACCATTGGATAAAAACCCTAGCACAACACTTTGTGAGCCAGAGGACAATATATATAGCCCACCTTCATACACCAGTGAGTTCATCGACCAAATACAAAACATCCGGATTCGCCAGCATACGTCCTGGTGTGCATTTGGTATGCATATATGCACTGAGTAGCCACGACAGGGGTGTATGCTGGCGATACCGACTGTTTTGTTCTACATCCCCCTTTAAGGTTTGATAGATACTTCAGTTCATCGACCAAATACAAATCACCGGATTCGCCATCAAACGTCCTGCCGTGTATTTGGTATGCATATATGCACTCAGTAGCCACGGTGGGTTGTATGATGGCAATACCGATTGTTTTGTTCTGCACCCCCTCTTTAAGGTTTGATACATAATTCAGTTCATCGACCAAATACAAATCATCCGGATTCGCCATCATACGTCATGCCGTGCATTTGGTATGCATATATGCACTCCGTAGCCACGACAGGGCTGTATGTTGGCGATACCGATTGTTTTGGCCTACGTAAAAAGATAAAATTGGGTGATAAAATAAGCATGTTTACAGAACATTCTTTTTTTGTTACACAAGGCAAAAATAATTACTATTCTTTGGAAAATGACTTTGCGAAGACATACAATATGAAGATGTATCTACAAAATTTTATTTTGAACTTTTTGATATTTTTAAATTTGATTTATAATTACTGGGTTCATATGCACCCGGGTGGCAAAATGGATGTATGTATGTGTATGAGGTATAGATCACTTCTTCCACTTATCATGTCCATCTTAATACCTGTCAGGTATAAATACATATACACATAGCTTAATGAATAATGCAATAGAAGCGTCCACGACTGAGCATAATTTATGGTGTATTATGTATTATATATTATGGAGGATATAAATAAAGGAAAAGATAACAATGAAAAATATCACGCGCTTAGGTGCAAAGAATTAGACTTGAGTGGCATGAGAAGATGACTTATGCTAATTTGCTCTTGTATCCGTAATTATTAATAGCGTCGGAATGATTGGAGTTTGTACTACAATTTTAGGTCGATGGTACATGGTAACACACACCTATGTGTGTGAGCAGGTAAGATAGAGGAGAGATAGAGAGATCCAAGATTTACATGCATATAAAATTGCATGATTGGTAATTATGAGTATATATGGACAAAAGAGAATATCACAATAAAACTATGAGTTCAAACAAATAAAATTGCTATTATAAGCCAGTCATGGTAGAAATATTTAGACAAATTAAATACATTCTTGCTGTTTAGTTGGTCTAACATTTCACATGGATAAATTGCTTCATTAAATAACTTAATTTTCTATTCATTGTGTCATTCTTTCAATTTCTCAGGTTCACCTGGAATTATTAACTGGACCAAAACATATAAATGTTTGTAACATTACATTTCCAATGACTCAAAACCTAAGATAATGATTCAAGATCACAACCAAAAGTAACCACCAGCTTTGGGTCTTTATTTTAACTAGATCATGTAGGCGCGCGTTGTCGCGCCCATCCATTAGAAAAATAAATTGTTTGAAATTAGTGAAAATATACTTCGATTTTAGCATTTTCAACATACTGAACAACATTGTAGTGATAATATATGGTCTTATGACAGTAACGTGTACTCTGTTTTTTTTTTCATGTAGGATGCCTTAAAAAATAGGGTAGAAACTGAATGTAAATTTCATGAATCCTTGTTGTGAGAAAGAAATTCAAGCAAGTAAGCTTTCTGATAAGTGCATGCCTGATTATGCAAAATATACATCTTTACTACATCACGAGAAGAAAAAGGACATGCCAAGATTTCTTAAAGTTTAGAGATGTAGTTGTTGTGGTACTGTAGTCTTTTATCTTCTTGCAAACCAATTGTTCGCATCATCCATACCGGAGATAAACATCGTTTAAAACATCATCGATTCTGTTGGGGAAAATAATCTAATCAGCTACGAACAGTAGTGCATGAAAAAAAACGTAATAACCACACGTTAATTTTCGTACTTTTCTATAACATGATTCATGGAACTATGTGTGCCCAAAAATCCATAAAGACAAATTTATTTTCAAACAAATAATTATATACTACATGAAAAACAATAGTGTAGAGCAAGTCCGAAGCAATGGAAGAAACAGTTGTGCAAATATTACCGTTTCTCCTATTCTCTTTCCATGCTTCTAAGCTGCAGAGTGCATGGAGTGAGGAAATCAGTATCAACAATGGACTGGGAAGTTTATAATATCTTCATATATCAAGACTGACAAGTTGGGATGGCAGCGGCATCAGTCAAAGCATCATTCATTACAAGTTTCCTGACAAGCATCATGTCATTCCTAGCATATAATGTAGCATAGTGGTTTATGCCTAAAAAATATAGTGAACCATATACTAACTATGAATCCCGATTAGAAAACTGAGAAACCTGTTGCATACATGTTTCTGCATAGAGGCAGGGAGTGTCCAAACATTAAGATATGCAAGAACATGCATTCATGCTCAAGAATTTAATATTTACACGGGTAAATAGTTACCTACGGTAATTACATAGGAACTTAACTTATGTGTATGTATGAAGTTGGTACCTAATGTATCGTCACCCAAGATCAAAGTCATTGCCCGTGCTGCAGCTTTTCTGTCTTCATCGACATCTGACAATGGTTCATGCCGGTTGGAATCAAGTGCAATTCCAATGAGGCCTCCTTGTTTTTTCTGCGATCAGCACATGAAGGTATAGATTTATTTTTCTGCAATTAGCACATAACTATTGATACAATAGTCTGACAGTACAAACAACTAACAACTGCAGTACTGCTTGATGCCCAAACAGACTATAGATTAATAAACGAGCATATGACTGATATCAAAAGCTTCTGTAATGGCAGGACAGTTGTAATGCATTATAGGTAACAACGGTGGAAGGGTTGCAAGCAAGGGACGACATGTCCCAGTTGCAATTTGTTTCTCAGTGGGAAGAAATGTTGTTTTACCCTTGTCTCAGCTTCTCGACTTCACACACTGAGAAGCTAATGGTGCTATAGCCTTACTACACAAATGAAATATAGTACTCTTCATCACGGGACACGAATAGCTCAACTATGAAGGTTATAATCGGAGCCTTGCAGCAGCCCATCGGAACCTGGATAAATCAAACAGTTCTGCACATATCCAAATAAATTTATACTCAAGCGCATAAAGGATAAGTGTTGCCTTAAATAAGTACCTTGTTTCCAAGACGCTCCGCTCCTTGACTTTAGCAATATCTAGGTGAAAGCCCCAAGTCTAGTCTTCAACGTTCCACTAACAGCATGTCAGGCTCGATGAACAGCTTCCTGGCTTCCGGCACACAAGCCCCGCAAAGTCTGTCAATTCTATGACCTTCAATTAACAAAATTGTAAAATTAATCGAGCTCATTGTAAGATATCAAATGAGTCGTTATGCACTATCGCAAAACAGAAGAATTGTTTCAGACTGAAGTCGTTAAGCCTACAATTTGTATAAATCGAAACAGTTGATTTGGACAACGCCTAATGTAACAACTCCAAATGTTACAAAATAAACGAAGTTGAATGACAGTGTCATCTTACTTCAAATATAAGTAAGAAAGTGGCAATAGTTTTTGCAATATTCATTGTACCTAAAATAACCACGAGACTTCCGAAACAATTGCGCATACTTCCAGTGAACAGACCACACCTTTATTATTTCTCGTTACTTGAAAAATCACAAAGGAAGAAAAGTTCTTGTGATAGACCGATCGATCAACAACGCACATGACCAGTGAATTGCATATCTCCATCCGGGGAACTGTTTTGCTCCCAACATAACAAATGCAGTGCAGAATTTCCTATTCGCTCGTCCAAATCAGATCCTTGCACTCTTTCAGGCCACACCAATCATGTGAGCAAATAAAGAGATCCAACAAGCATCACTCAATATTTTTTGTAATTTGGGATTGGAGTAGGTGGAGCCTGACCGGGACCGAGAGGATGCGGAGGTGAGGAGGTCGATGGCGGCCAGAGACTGTACGCGCTCGGGCGCTTAGAGTAGTACCCCTATATCTTGCACGCCATGCCTTGAGCTCCCGTAAGGTCCTAGACCACGAAACGGAGGGCTGCAACGGGGCGCACCGAGGGGCTAGGGTCAGAAAGGGAATGGCGGCGATGCTGGTGTTAGGGTTTGGCAGACGCTGACAGAGGAGAGATGGCAGACGTGACGAAGAGGAGGTGGAAAGATGAAAAGTTATTCTATCTGCGTTGTATATTTAGATGAGCTCTACTGGGATTTCAGAGGCCCAATTAACCACCGCTGGCCAAATTGAGCGCTAGAGTAGCGTCTCAGGGATCGGACGGCCCAGAATGCTGAGGGCGTGAGAGAGCTCCCTTTTGTGCTAGTTTTAATATCCCTAATTATGCAAAATTGCTTCAACATGATGTTAAACAACACAAAATATAAATAATTTTTTACAATTAACCTGTCCACAAGTTTAAAATCCATTGACTAAATGTGATATTTTATTTACCTTAACATTTCGGTGGCTATAGTTTCCTTCCAAATTTCATTTCGGTGGCTATACCGTTGTATAGAGATGCCTTCGCATTGGCGAGGGACACTGTGCTAGTTATATACTAAAAGCAATATACAGATTTAAAACGGAGAAACCATGTTGACTTGAAATTGATGGACTGGATTAACCGAAAAATGTGTTAAAAGTAATCGTGTAAATCTACAACTATCCTGACACGTACTCCTACACGGCTCACGCGACATGTGTTAGGAATTTAGGAAATTTACCGATTAAATTAATCCAAGTATAAATCACGAGCATGACGTAAACATATTGATAATTAACCACATATATGCATACCAGATTGACAATAGACATATCTACGCACACTACTAGTATCGCACACATGGAAATAACATGAGCAGGGTTAAACGTGTTATACCCTGAGACCTGCCAGTTGGCAGTAGACGTAGCAGTAGCGGCAGCCGCGGCGGCGGCAGCAGCGGCCTCGGTGGCAGCAGCGGCGGCAGCAGCAGGTTGTTCGGCTTCGGTGGCCATGTTGACGATGGGGTAGTAGTCGAATTAGACGTACAGCAGCGAGCATTCGCGTAGGAGACGCTCCCCAAAAACCTAATCGCCCCTCTCCCGTACATGATCTAGAGAGGCGGGGTTACGGAGGCCTGCTCTCCCGTCGACCGTGTACGCGGTAGACGGGATGGGATCACTGGCGGCAGCAACAGAGAGAGGAACGACAATGGGTGCAGAGCGTATGAGTTGTCTGTTTGTGTCCACCCTGCGCCCTCAATATATAGGCACGGCCCGGTAGGGGAACCACTACTACGGAAAAGCTTACCCGTGACGCACCAATTTTCTTATCCGTGACACACCGGGGCGCGTCACGGCTATCACGCCGCGCCTATGGGTTTAGCCGTGACGCACCTAGCTGGTGCGCCACGCCAATTTATACCCGTGACGCCCGGTCGTGGTGCGCCGCGGCTACTTCTAGGCGCGTCACGCCTAACCTCTCAGGTGCGTCACGGGTACCCTTTTTGGTGCGTCACAGCTATAATATGCTGTATTTTTTTATAATAAGCAGTACCGTATTTATACAGGTATATACAGCTCAAATACAGAAGAATATCAGTAGACAAAATACAGAAGAATATCAGTACGTCAAATACAGAAAAATGACAGAATAAAGTTTCATAGCAGAAATATTCTCGAACAATAGTCGGATGGAAATGATTTTTTGTTCTAATTTCAACAAACTCGAACAATATTCTCGAACAAATATTACATAGTCTCGAAAACAACCATACTACTAATAAATCCAGGAGTTCGTCATCTATCTAGCGGGCTGATGTAGTCGATGACCATGATCATGTCCAAGTTGGGGATGTCACTATTCCTCATGGTGATCAGAATAGCTCGGCCAGCCTCCATACCAACTCTTGCGGAATGGAACTGCCTCCATGCTTGAGAGTTGAGGATGACGCGACCATCAGCATTATCCCTGGCGATCGGAACTGCGGTGACATTTCCTGATTCACCACGGCGTACTCCAATGATATTTTTATGCTCCATGCCAGCACTGTCCGCTACCGCCATAGGTATTTTCTAGAACACACAATTCCAAGAAAGAATACAAGCACAATGTCACATACCGGCCATATTATAACATAAGCAACTATAGGAATAAGAAAGTGTTAAGAAACATACCATGACATGTCCATTGGAGATATTAGTGTTGGTGATGCGATACACGAAAGGGGCCCCGATGTAGCTATCTATCTGGGCTAGTTTCTGAAGGACACGGTCCTTCTCAAGTTCGCCAAGATTGGCTCTTTGAGCAACCACCACATGTTTCCATGGGTCATCCTCGTCCATATAATTCTCCTCACTTTCCTCCTCACTCCAGCCATCCACTTGTATACTCTCGCTATTCTCGCTCGCAATCTCGCCCATATACAAAAGTACGATACGAGGTTGCGGTCCTGCCATAGAGAAGTGAAAGAGATCACCTCCCCTTAAATTATAGGTGGCGATGATAAACAGCAATTGTTCCCCATAGAAGTAGGTCTTCTTTCTTTCTTTCTTCACTCGAATTTTGTAAGTGGTCCCGTGAACATCGAAATCCACGATATTGCCTACTAAGTCGTTGAACTCTTCCCGAATATTGCATGGTACAATCTAAAAAATAAATATAAAAGAATATTTTGTTAAGAAACATACCAATCAAAGCTGGATAGTAATATGA
>JAPCYS010000421.1:0-36526 GCA_028641055.1 Alopecurus myosuroides
GATTGATAATCATTGGACATAACATTCAATATTCATCGGATCCCAGCAAACACAACATGTAGCATTACAATAAGATGATCTTGATCATGTTCGGCATCTCACAATATCTAAACATGAGGCACAAAGAGGAGAGAACAACCATCTAGCTACTGCTAGGTGACGACTTTCTAAGACTCTGAGATTTTGTTTCGTCCAATTCCGAGAATATTTCCAGAACAACTTTTCTGAAACAAAAAACAACAGAAAACAAGAAGTGGCTCTATGGCATCTTGTCAATAGGTTAGTCCCAGTAAATCCATAAAAATGACATAAAGTGTATAGGAAACATGTAGCATATGGCATGAAAACAACATGGAACATCAAAAATTATAGACACATTTGAGACGTATCAAACATACCCAAGCTTAGGTCCTACTCGTCCTCGAGTAGGTAAACCGCTAAAAACAAATAATTTCTGAGGTGACATGCTACCAACATAAACTTGATTATCTAAATCGAAAAGAATTTGTAAAGCTGATATCATAGTACTTTAAACACATGCATGATAGATATAATTCTAACAATGAAACTTAGCAATCACTTTGCATCATGAAAAGTAACACAAATAAAAGATCATGAATAATAATGCACTTGAAAGTTATACGATTGTTTCGAGCATAAAGAAAGCATAACAAAGTGATAATTCGCTTGTCCTTAAGAGTGGGGCAAAACATAAGTGCCAGGACACCTTCAAAGTTCAAGTGGATGTCGCATCCGGACTTCTAGGGGATACTCACAGTCCGTTAAACAGTAGATAAATGGCTTACGGGGCATACCGGCACCCGCATCTCAATATGAGCAGGCCAACACGTAAACGTGTGACAACCATTCTCTTACTATTCATCGTCTGCGCAAACCATCCCGTAGAAATCCAGATACTTCCGTTGACGTACTTCAAAACATACACACATGGTACGTCAACGGCATTGGAACAAGTGATATCACAACAGATCTCTACGACACAAAAGATGGAAATAAGTTGCAAATAGCTCTCATTAGAGCAGAGATAGCAAATACAATCATCCAGAGGACACATGTCCCAACATATCATCATTACATCACAGCGGAAGCATCCAAAATGTCTGAGTACAGACAAGATCCAAATAGGCCTAAGAGGCCGGAAACGAACAGACGGAGCCCATCCACGAAGTCTCAGATCCTGCCCGGGTCCACTATCTACTCGTCAGCAGTCTCGTCATACTCCACGTAGTAGCAACCAAGGGGATCTTCGGAAACGTCGTCTGCGGAAACCACAGCCCCAAAGGGGTCAGTACATAAACGTACTGGCAAGCAAGACTCACAGTTCACCAAAGTGTAACCCGTCAACACCAAGCACAGATGCTTTGGGTTCAACGGAAGAAAGGGGATATAAAGATGCTGCAACTGGCTGCTCTAACCAACTACAGAGTTACTACCACTTCCGGCTAACAGAAAGGAGATAAGATCGCGTATCGTAACCAACTATAGCTAACCACCAAACAAACCCATCCTGGATCTCGCCCCTTATACAAAGAAGCAATCCGAGGATAACTCACACAGTTGAAATAATGATGGTTCAGATTATTGTGTCAATAAGCCTATTACTAGTCAAGTTGTTAATCATTGGGTGTAAGGTTGTTAATCATTAGGTTTAAGTTGTCCTGAGTACTTGTTAGCCAGTACTTTCACCAAGTAGTCCATAACCGCGGAAAACACGGCTTCTCGAGAAGATTTATCCCTGCAGGGGTGCACCAATTTGGCCGTACACGTAAGAATATCCCGCCAGACGGGAATCAAACCCACCAAGCGAGGTACTCAACACAACCCAACTCTTCTTCGCATCAAGCCCAAAGCACCTTGGGCGCACGGCTAATCGAGCCCCGAAGAAAGGGGACCCTCATAGCACTCTAAGAACGTGTCCCCCTATATGCCGACTACAAAAGTTCCACCCTGGCCTGGGCTCGCAAAAACATGCATGCGGCAAATGGAAAACACGAACTAAATGAGGCGATTTGGACGAGATGCGAATCGAATCAAATTGAGGGGGGCGCCCATACTCGCTTCCCACATGCGGTTAGTGCGCTCATCATGGATCAGTAGACAAGACCCTTTTCCTATTAGGGTCGACACTAGCAGGCCTCAAAACCACACAGGGCCTCCTGCCGGTACCTTATCATCAAATTATTATTAATAACAACATTAGCATGATTGATTGATTAAACATCGAGCCCCCATAACGTAATAGAAATAGCAACAGAAAGTAACGGGTAACAGACTCGAGCAAAACAACCCTAAGCATGCTATTAAGGCACGGGCACAAGCAATGGTTATAGGTGTGGAGGTGAGGCAATATCAGGGTTAAGGGATTCAAGTGATAGGTTCGTAACAGAAACAACTATTCATAGGGCTAGCAGAATAGACAACGGAAAGTATCGGTAGCCAAGGTTGAAAGGAACACGATGGTTCATGTGAGTGAATACTTGCCTGCAAACCCAGTAGCCTGGTACTGAGCTAACTCCTTAGAAGGGGTGTCGTAAGGATCGTCGGTCTCAACATCGTCGTATATCCGAGAAGAAGCAAACAAACAATGCAGAAAGATAAACAATCAATAACATGGCATAATGCACAAACATGGGATGAGGCATGTCAATTTAATTGATGCATAGAAATAAACTAGTTGACAAGATAGCAACATGATTAAATGGACCCATATGCAATTGGATTGCATATGGAAAGCCCATGAATTATGGTTGAATTAATTGTTCTACAACTAATCATCATGTGTAAGTGAATTAGCATGATGCATGGATGAGGAAAACAGCAAAATAACAACAATAGGAGCAATTAGAAATAAGGTTTACCAAGTTTAGAAATTCATTTATTAAGTTTTGCAATTTTGGTTTCTTAAAGGTGTCACACAAGCATTTGTTGTTTTCACCAATTTTAATTGTTCGAAATAGATAACAAAGTTCATATTTGGAAAGAACACACAATTTTAGGTGGATTACATGTTTCACTTGTTGAAAAAGGATTTCAAATAAATTATTTATGAATTAAACAAGTTTAAGCAAGAATTAAATGAATTTAATTCAAACATGAACTTATTTGAATTTTTATTTGTTCAAAACAGTAAGTGAGGTTCATATTTGAAAGGCTCATACTTCTAGGGTTGGAAAACATATTTTATAGTTTCAAAAATAAATTAATTTGACCAAGTTATGATTTTAACAATATTAAATGAATTAAACAAGATTTAAATCATTTAACCAATTTTAATTATTCAAAACATGAAACAAATTTTATATTTGAAAAGGTGGTTTAATTTTGCATGGAAAAAATATTTTATTTGTTGAAATTGGATTTAAAATGAGCAAGTTATTATTTTGGCAATTTTAAATGCATTAAACAAGAAACAGTTGTTTTCAGCAATTTAAATTATTCAAAACAGCAAACAAAATTTATATTTGGAAAGTACATGAAAAGTTGATTGGAAAACATATTTAGTTTGTTGAATTTGGAATTTTTATGCCCAAGTTATGAATTTTGCAAAATTAAGTGATTTAAACAAGAATTCAAATGTTTCACCAATTTAAAATATTCAAAACAGTAAACAAATTTTATATTTGGATAGAGCATTTAATTTGGGACAGAAAACATATTAAAAATGTTGGATTTGGAGCTAAGATGAATTAGTTATGCATTTTACAAGATTAGGGTGCAAATCTGCCATTTTTATCACCTCTAGGGACTTAGGAAAAATATTACAGGGGCTAGAAAAGAACTGCAGGGACCTAGCTGTGATTTCCTGGAAGTTTCTGTACAAAAACAAAAGGAATAAAAAGTTTTGGTTTATTGTGGGAGGGGGGAATCGAACCCCCCACCTCCTGTTGCGCGCTCTGGGGACAGAACCAGTAGGGTAGCTGCTTCGGTTGGTGATGGGAAGGGGGCCTCGGGGGGTAAGAGGTGTGGGTGCGCGCTTAACTGAATTTTTTGCTGCACGTTAACTGAACCTTGACTGAACGACGAACTGTCGCCGGCGGACAGTGATGCAACGCGTGGTGGCCGTGGTTGCTGTGGGCTACGGCGTGGGGGGTGGGGTGCGGTGTGCCGTGGGAGGAGGAGGGAGGCGAGAGGGAAGGAGGGGAAGGGCTCACCTCGAGGGCCCTCGAGCGGACGGAGGCGCAGGGGTCGGTGGTGGTGCAGGGCGACCGGCGGCGTGACATGGACGGCGGCGGCGGCTCGAGGCTCCTCGGGGGCAACCGAGGGCACGGCGAGGGAGAGGGAACCGTGGCGGTTCCATTCCCGCACCTAGCCACGGCGGGGGTGCCTCGGAGGGGCGGCGATCGCCAGAGGGAGTATGGAAATTTCGGTGGGCTTCAGAGAACAGGGAAGATACAGAGAGGTTCAGAGAGAGAGAAGAGGAAGAGAAGAAAGGATGGAGGCGGGGAGAGGGAAGAAGGAGGAGAAAGAAGTGTAGGGTTAGGGTTAGGGGCTAGTCATGGAGTTTATAGGGAGGGGTGGAGGAGTGGTGGTCGTTGCCTGTTCTCTGAACCACGTGGACATGCCCGATGGTCGTCCGTACGAAGGTGGAAGACGACCTGAAGAGGTACCGGGCTGAGGGAGGTGAGTTGGTGATGAGGGGATAGTAACCCGGTATGCCAACCCCAGGTGTAATCCGGCCCAAACGGCGTATGGACCAAATCCGGCTAAGGACGCAGAAGCTTCTGGAAGGCCCAGGGCTTGTAAGGATCGTAACCCGGATTGTGGGTTACGATAAGGAAAGCTAGGATACGTATGTAGAATTCGAGTAGGACTCAAGGAGCGCTTTGTATGGCAAGCCAAGGGGGGTATGAGTACTATATAAACCAATCCCTAGGCTTCGCCTGAGAGAGATTCAAGTCATAACTGTAACACCTATTATCGAGTATCCAGCATAATCATATCGAGATCCGGCGAGTTGTTTTCCGGCTCTTAGATTGCTTTTCGCCATGTCTTCCTTCGAGCTACACCCTCTCCCAAATACCTGTGTCGACTTGCCCCTAGATCAGTTACCCCCGGTAACATCTGCCGTGATTATCCCACGACAGTTGGCGCCCACCGTGGGCCTGCGTCCAAAGGTGTTTACATCACGGGAGAAGCTCGGAAGAACATGAGGAACCTCGTCGTCGGAGAAATCTACGTCAACAACCAAGGAGAGAAGATGGTAGACGATTCTGGCTGGGGGCCAGAGTCGGATCACCTCGAAACCGGATCCGTCGTGACAGTCGGCCGCATCAACGTCTTCATCGGTATGGTATGTGCTTCCAATTCAAGCCGTGATAATCTTGAATCTGATTCTGTGTCAGGGGAGGACACGCGTGTTCAATCGGAAAAAGAAGAATCGATCGGAACAACGGGTCCGACAGAGAGGGAGGAAGGTGCCGAGTCTATACGGGATTTATCGGAGGACCGATACGAGAAGGAAAATAGCGAAGAGGAAGAACGGTACGAATCTACGCCAAGCATTATGCGCCGGGTTGCAGTTTATGCGGCCCCCGCAATCAATACCAATCAAGGAAACGCAGCCGCGGCGCCAGTCGGGGCGGCGCAGGTGCTGGCTCAGCAACAAGGTACGGCTGGCCCGATTTTGGCCCAGGTCGATGGAGAATCGGCATCAGTCACCAGTCGCCCAGCGGAGGAGGAGCGACACGCAAATATGTTTGGGTTCCAAGCAAACCGGACACCAGGGCGGGCCCCTCGAATCCGCGTCACCCAGCTCTGTTTGATAATAATTTGATCTTGGATCCCACAGTCCTAGCTACAGTTATCACCCCAGAAAACGCAGCAGAGCGTGTAAGAGATCTGGACGTGGCTCGTCGTGCATTGGAGCAGCAAAGAAGGCAGGTAGAAGCAGAAAAGCAGGGGATGGCAGCGCGGCAGCGGGAACTGGATGACCTAGAGACCCGGCTTCGGGAGGAAACGACGAGGATTCACCAAAGGCACCGAACTATGTTACCGGCAACAGGAGGGGTTATCAACCCGACTGCCCTGGTGTTCACGCCTCAAGATCAGCCAATCCCACCGGCGAACCAAGGGACCATACCGCAACCAGCAACGGGAGTGCAGCCGGTAAACGCGCCAGCCGGGTTACCCTTGCCTCGGACGGGGGCGACAGCCGGCAACATCATGCCGCCTCCACCATCGCGATTCCGTACCCCAGCAGGTCACTACAACAACCCCATGGACAACGTGTATGCAGCAACACTCGCATTAAACCAGATTCCTGTAAGAGACTCGCCGCACGCAGAAGAAACCCGGCGAGCGATAGATCTGCTGCACACCGCGGTAGCACAGCAAGTCAATTATCCAGATCACAGAAGTGGGATGCATGGGACGCCATACGTAAGTCAACAACAGGGCAACGTCCAAACAAGCGCGGCATGACGAAGGGAAGAGCAACAGCAGATGCCACCCCCACCGCGCGTCCAGACAGTACCGGCAGTATCAGCAGCACAGGCAGTAGTGGACAGCTCCAGGGCCAGAAGAGCCGGGGCCGGGTCTGCAGCACACGATCCACCGGTGGCTCCTCACCCCGTGGCACCCCCGGCCGGGTCACGCATTTCCCGGGCGAGACCAGCCCCAACCACCCTTGCGGGACCCAAGTGTCTCTCGGATGATATCAGAGCGGAACCTTACCCGGAAAAGTTCAAAGAACCGGGGAAAGTAGTGAATTACGAGCCAACGATGGATCCGGAAACATGGTTAAGCAGCTACGAGATGGCAATGTCAATTCGCAACGCATCCGAGAATCTCCAAGCCAAGTTCATGTACTTAATGATGTCAGAGGGAGCAGCAAAGTTATGGTTCACCAATTTACCGGAAAAGTCGATCAAGTCGTGGGAGGAGCTAAAAACCGCATTTATCAAGCACTTCCATGGGACCTGTAGGAAGTTATTTACTATTGATGACTTAGAAAGGTGCGTCCAGAAGAAAGGAGAGTCAGCACGAAGCTGGGTACGCCGGGTTATGGAGATACTCCACTCATCTACAGATATCCAACCAAAGGACGCACTACAAGCTATGGCGAAAACATGTAAGTATGTTCCTTTAGTACAAAAGCTAACCCGCATGAAATCCAGCAGAAATGCAGCGGAGGTTACGATGGGAGAGTTAATGGATGCATGCAACAAACACGCTGCAACGGATACTACAGAAGAGGAAGTTGATGACAAGAAGGCAAAAGCAAACGCAAGTAGCAGTGGGAAGACCGGCAATGGATCGGCACCAAACAACAATGGAAATAGCCAGAACAAGCGCCCGTTTGAGGGGAGTTCCGAGTTTGTGGCCAATACAGAGGCCGGGTCTTCGAGACCTAGATCCGAAGGGAATTTTAATACCGGAAATCACAATGGGGGACACTACCAAGTACCCCCAAGACCAAGCAACAGTTGGGACATATTTAGGATGGCGTGCCCGAAGCATAGCAGGAATGGCAAGCCGGCCAATCATTCATTGGAGCAGTGTGCCGACTTACAAAGGTGGAAGAACGAGGAAGTGAACAGGGCCATGCGAGGTGCGGGCCGAGGAGGAGGTCCGGGTCCAGGTGGAAATTCGGGCAACGGGCCGCCCCCAGCCGGCAATTCGCCAGTTGGAAATCAAGGTAACAATCAAGGGGGAGCGGGAGGATTTCAAGCTAACCCCAAACAGCTGGGTCAGTATCATGTGCACATTACTGGAGGTTCTAGCAAGGACAAGAAGATACTGAAACAAGCAGTTAATTCAGTCCTCCGCTGTTCCAAGATATTTGAGGTGGTCAGAGCAAGAGGTAACATGGAGCAGAAGAGATCACCCGGATAGGATTGACCACCCGGGAGTCTTGGCTTTGGTGGCGCCACAGGTCAATGGTTACGAGCTGAAGAAAGTCTTGATGGATGGAGGGAGTAGTATCAATATCCTATACTGGGAAACTTTTCTGCGCATGGGCTTAAAGGAATCACAGTTGCAAAAAAGTACAACAGTTTTTCACGGGATAGTGCCGGGTCATTCGGCATGCCCGAAGGAAAAGTGGCATTGGAGGTAGCTTTCGGGGAGTCAAAGGACAATTATCGAATCGAGTGGCTTACCTTTGAGGTAGTAAAGTTGCGCAGTCCTTATCATGCATTGTTTGGAAGACCGGCTTATGCCAAGTTCATGGCAAGGCCGTGTTATGTGTACCTACAGCTGAAGATCCCGGGTCCTAAGAAGACCATCACCATATATGGAAATCGAGATATAGCGGCTGAATGTGATGAGGGAGATGCGGCAATGGCCGAGCAAGCTTGCAGGAAGGAAGAGCTCAAACATTACCGTTCCAAGGTGGACCTAGAAGAAAGGACGACGACAAAAAAGCCAACTCCTGAAGGGGACAAGGCAAACATTAGGGCAGAAAAGGACCTTAAGATGGTAGGTTTCATCAGGGGCGAGCTTTCCAAATCCCCTAACAGAGAAGAAGAAGTACTGCTACACGCAGCCGATCACGTTTCAAGGACGGTATACCCGGATTGGCTACCAAATCCCATATTCATTATGAAAGGGTCTAGCGAATGGAGAATATGTATCGGTCACGCCAGTGTGAGGCCGATTCCCGAGAATAACTAAGGCAGTGTAATCGACGGCAGGTTTCAGACGCGCTCTTTTCCTTACCAGGGTACCTAAGGGGACTGGAAGGTTTTTAATGAGGCGGCCTGCTGATTCAAAAAAGAAATTTTTATCAATAAAAGAAGATGGTTTCGGGTCTTATCATGGTCTTGTGCTTCAGTTACAAGTAAGTAACGTTGTTATTATCAGTACATCAATATCATCGAAATACGTTGCGTGAATTTAGGTCTCTGGGGGTTGATCTACTTCAGTAAGTAATCACAAACCCAGAGACCCGGCCATGATGCCTATGAGTTATGGGGGCTGATCACCCGTAGAAACGGGTGCGGCTACAATCCTATAACTGGACGAAGGAGCCAAATTTCTTGATTATTCTTACTTAAGCTCGATGTGACTCGCACCAAAGTGGCATGATCTGTTCACTTACGATTACAATCAGACTATGCAGCCCAATGGAGCGTGCTTGATTTTGTTTTTCGTATAGATGCAACGACATGGTATCCACGCGAAAGCCGGCTTACAGTACAAGGTAATCAAAAGGGTCATCTAAACCACAAGTCCATGCAGAGTATAAGGCTAACATAGCCGGAAACTCAACAAATATTAAGCATGACTTCAGTATTTATGAGAACAGCTATTGGTCTTCAGCTTGGTAAACAGCAGTGTCATCTGAGAAAGCCCACGCCCCCATAGCTCGTACTTTGGGTCATGGGGACTGGGGACTTCGAAACAGAAACAAACTATTTAACTACCAAGGTCTGTAAACCTTAGTTGCCGAGTATTGGGGACTTAAAGAAAAGTCCATCTATCAAAACCTACGATACTCGGTTAACCGAGTCTCAAAAGGAAATTGAAAGCAAGAGTTCAAAGTATCGAGAATAAGCTTATACGTAACACAAGTATCGAGATTATCAAAAGCCAGGGAAGGCAAAGAGTTATCATGAATTAACAAGCGTACAGGCGTAGTATCAGCATCAGTGGCGCACAGGAGCACCACAAAAATCATATCAGTCTTAAGAAAACGAAAAGCACTAGTAGCATCCTACTTGGCATCCTGAGAGCGATCTTCCGGGTCTAGATCTTGGACTTGCTCCTTGGCCTTGCCAGCAGTCTTGCTCGGGCTCTTCACATCTGGACGGACAGGCGGAGGCACGGCCGGTGTAGAGGTGGACGGCTTTGCGCCTAGCTCTGCTTCTCTCTTTGCGGCTTCTTCTTTCCTCCTGGCCAGGTCAGTCGACCATCTTTCCACCATATCAAAAGGAGGAGGCGCATCCACCAAAATAACTTTGCCCTCAGCGTCATAAGAACTCATGATCTTGTTCAGTTCCATTTTGTCGGCCAAGGTAGTGGCTGAGGAGCGTACAGCACGTTGAATATCTTTGAAGTCCTTGGGCTCAAACTTGGACCCGTCAGCTTTGAATTCTGGAAACCCGGATGTTACCTTGGCCGGGTCAAGCTTAGGAAAATAAGCCTTCGCCAGTGTAAGGGCCCGGGTCATTCCAATCCGGCAAGCTGAGCGCTTCATTATCTCAATCCACCCAGGCACCGTTGAGAAGGCCTGCATAAGATTATCTTCTCCCGGGTATACCTCAGAAGGCCACTTGATAGCATCCAGTAAAAGTTTAGTGCCGGCAAAAAATGTCCGAAGCACAGTCTTCAAAGTCTTAGCCTGAGTAATGGCATTCTCCTCCGGAGTAGCAAGGTTGGCACCTAAAATCGAAAAACACAAAGGCATATCAGTAATCTTGATTATCACAACGGCATGGTAGAGATACGCAAGTTAACGGCAAATAAAAACTTACTCAGTAAGATGCGGTAAGTGTCCGTGATCTGAGCCGACAAGTTATTCAGCGAAGATTGGGCAGCGTTGTACTTCTTCTTGTAAGTGGAGACATCTTTTTTCAGAGTCTTTACCTCTGCTTCAAGGGTCTCCCTACGCTCTACTTCAGCCTGTAAGAGCTGCTCAGCCTTAAGTAACGCTTCATCTGACTGAGTAATCTCTGCCTGCAAAGACCGGGCAAAGCTGTAAGCCGGATATCACGAGAGCATTTCCTCCGAGAAAATGATTACCGAAAAAATATTATGCGAAGTACCGAGAATAATTGCAAAAAAAAAAATTATACTCGGAACTTGGGGACTAGTTGTATAATAAGGAGTATCAAGTGAAAGTTACCTGATGTGCTGCAGCTATACGTTCTAAAACAGTCCCTTCTGAAGCTTTCAAGGAGAGAAGAGCGCTCATCAGCTGGTTAAAGTCAGCGTTATCCGAGTTAGATGGCTCGGGTACCTGAAAAGTGGAAAAAGGAGCATTTCTTGTAACAGGAGGTGGCACCCGGGTTATCCGAATATCGGAGTTTGGTCCCCCTCCCGCGCTCGAAGCTGCTCCCGTTCCTTCCTCGCCTGCGTGCGAAGCAATGGGATACCCGGCATCATGCTTAGCCAGCTCCGGCGGCGACGTTTGCTCGTCACCAGCGTCGTTAGCCGGCCTATTCTCGACTCGGACCTCAGTTTCCGTGCCCTCGTCGTCGCTAATGACAACTGTGGCTCTGCAGAAGGTGCAAGGATGCAGTTAGTCTTGGTTGTGAAAAAAGTGGTAAAAGTTTGGCATAATGACAAGGAAAGAAGTTTACCCGGTGTTCACCGGGAAGTCCGAGGGGGAGCCGCCGCTAGACCGGAAGAGACTGAAAAAGGCAGGAAAGGTTCGGGGTTACGTTGCAAAGGTTAACCCGGAAAGAAATTGTGTTTACGATGAATACCAGGGTGTTGAACCGGGGGCGGCGAAGCGACCGGGTTAAGGGTCTCGCTACCCGATGGTTCCGGGTTATGCGGCGCCTAGTCGTGGGTGGCTCCTTCAGTTATGATCAAAGGGGGAGAAAACGGGGTTAGCCCCGGAGTAAGGTTATGGGAACAAAAAAAAAAAAAAAACAAGGAGTAGGGAGATGAAATAAAACCTGGAGGGCTATCCTTTGAGATTTCCTC
Source organism: Alopecurus myosuroides (assembly GCA_028641055.1). Lineage (NCBI taxonomy): Eukaryota > Viridiplantae > Streptophyta > Magnoliopsida > Poales > Poaceae > Alopecurus > Alopecurus myosuroides. The sequence goes on from JAPCYS010000421.1 coordinate 11,614, forward strand.
TTTGTTTCGGCTTTGGGGGTCGGTTCCGGCTCTTCCTCCTCGCTGGCGGACTTGTCCCTGCTGTCTTCTTCTTCTTCGTTTTGGCATTCTCGTTCTGAAAAATATCCGAGTTATGGCATAAGGAAGAAGAAAAGGTGGGATTTAATACGTGTAAGGGATTGAATATGCACCTTCATCCGAGTTGGCGGCATCATCTTCCTCCTCCATATCTTCTGAACTAGGAGAGGTGTCGACTTTCCAAAAGTCATCATCGGCCTGAGGAAAAGACGCCAGGATAGTGATTAATATCGAGCCAAGAGAAGCAAATAAAAGTAAGCTGCTGGAAGTCAAAATCGAAAGATAGAAAGACTCACTGCGGGGGCGGGATTCTCAAGGGTGAAAGGTTCTAATCCGGCTATGCCCCGGATCACCTCGAGCTTCTCCGTTAAAAAACCTTTGATCATCTTGTTCATATCGCTAGGAGCAAGGGTGTTAGGGGAGTATCGGATGGGGTCCGTGGTTTGACCCGAGTATTCACACATCAGCTTCTCACGAATGGAGTTCGGGCCTATATCAAAGATACGGAGTTTGTAGTGGTCTAAGACGTCACGGAAGAAGGGGTGACCCGGAGGCCTGAAGCCCCGGGTCACGTGTTCAACGAAGCATATTACCTCATCCGTGGCTGGAGAAGGCCGGGTTTCGTTGCCAGGTGCTCTCCAGCGGATGGATTCCTGTGGAGGTAGGATTCCAAGCTCTACCAATTCCTCCAGTTTGGTCTTGGTGACGGAGGACTTCCCCCAGTTGGCTGAAATGGCGTTTGTGGATTTAGCCTTAGCCGGCTGTTTCCCCTGCCTCTTGGGCGCCATGGGATTGACCTGGTAAAACATTGAAGAAAAGGACGTAAGAAACAAAAACTTGGAAGTTAGCAGGTAAGCAGCTATCGGCAATTTAAACATAATCCGGCAATTGCCTCGCCGGGTCAAGTATGGTTTGTCCGGGTGTCAAGTGACTCTACAAAACCCAAAGAGCTTTCCGCAAAAGCAAATGTTTGAAGAAGCTAGGGGGATACTTATACGCATACTATCTGCGAATGAGCCGGAGAAGTAAGATTTTCTGAGGAGGGAGAACAAAGGCGGAAACTCTAGATGGCCCGAGCCTAAACTGGGATCTTATTTCTAAATTTGTGACCAAATTAGTGATTACTGGAGTTAGGGGAGCAATACAAGCTATAAATCTTATCTATGGGAGCGGTTATAGTGGAAATCGGTGAGTTAATCTGGCGCAGCCCGAGAAATCGCGGACCGCTCGATTCAGATTCAATCTGGGAAAGAACTAAGAAATTGCGAGAATAAGCTGGAGGATGTAAGGAACTTACCGAAGAGGATTGGAGTAAGGCCTTGCGGAGATAGATAGCGCAAGATTCGTGCCCTTTCGTGACCGTTGGCCGGCGAATCGGAAGCTTGACGGCGGATTCGGGAGCTGGAGCGGTTCGTGCGGTGGCGGAGCGCAAACGAAGTCGGATGGGCTCCGGCGAGATGCGTGGGGCTCCCGTGGTGGCACTCTGCGAGCTCGAGCTTGGGAAGAAGTGGAATGGGGGAAATGAGCCGTTAAGAGTTGGATTTGCTCATTGGTCTTTATTTATAACCGTCCGGGTGGAAAGGCTTAGCCTAACGGTCGAGACCCGGGGAATGCGGAGTAATTGGTGATTTCGAAATTTGAAAGGCACATTTTATGCGCAGGCCAATATGATCCAGAGAAAGGAAGGGGAAATTGCCTTCTCTGTATAGCGGTAGTTATCAAGAAGGATGTGGAGTCATGGAGTTCCTATTGAGATTTAAGTTTGAGAGATTAAGGAAGAACCTAAAAAGAAGAGCCGGGTTTTCACCTGGCTTCCTTGGTGCCAGTCGCGGCTATTCATAGACGCGCTGCGTCTTAATCCTCATGTGTTTGCATCTAATATTTCTGTAGGGAATAGCCAGCGCTTCGAAGAGTAAATCTTGGAAGCCCAAGCTATTCTGGGGACTACTGATGAGGGGATAGTAACCCGGTATGCCAACCCCAGGTGTAATCCGGCCCAAACGGCGTATGGACCAAATCCGGCTAAGGACGCAGAAGCTTCTGGAAGGCCCAGGGCTTGTAAGGATCGTAACCCGGATTGTGGGTTACGATAAGGAAAGCTAGGATACGTATGTAGAATTCGAGTAGGACTCAAGGAGCGCTTTGTATGGCAAGCCAAGGGGGGTATGAGTACTATATAAACCAATCCCTAGGCTTCGCCTGAGAGAGATTCAAGTCATAACTGTAACACCTATTATCGAGTATCCAGCATAATCATATCGAGATCCGGCGAGTTGTTTTCCGGCTCTTAGATTGCTTTTCGCCATGTCTTCCTTCGAGCTACACCCTCTCCCAAATACCTGTGTCGACTTGCCCCTAGATCAGTTACCCCCGGTAACATCTGCCGTGATTATCCCACGACAGTTGGGCTGGTTTGGGGTGGGCCTTGCTGCTGCTCTCTCTCTCCCTTGCTCTTTTTATTCTTTTGTTTCTGTTTTATTTTTTGCTAAATAGAAATAGGAAGAGAATGGGGTTTTGGGTTAGGAGAAATTTTAGGAAAAATTTGTTTTAGTTATTTAAGTTAGCAGCAACCACTTGCCAACATTTGGTTTGCCAAAAAAATCAAATCATATTGTTGTTTTGGTAATTGATTGAATTTGTATGAATTTGAATATTGGGTGATTTATTTAAAAGAAACATTTTCCAAGAGTTTGAACCCTCAAATTATTTGAAACAAATTTCTTAACTTTGTTTTGGTAAATTGCAATAATTCCAAAGGGTTGCTGTTTGGAGATTTGTTTGAATTTGAACAACATTTGGATTAAGTGAACTATTAAAAACCACAATTTTAAATAGTTGAACCTTAGGGATTTAATGGAAACAATTGATTGAATGGTTTTGCAATTTTCATAACTTTCAAAAGGGTTGTTGTTTTGGAAATTAATTGATTTTGAAAGGGGTTTGGTATTAAATGAATTTTTGATAGAAACAAAACAATAGTTTTGGAATCACAACTTTAATGGAAACAATTGATTGTTTTAATTTGAAATATCATTTTGGAAATTGTAACATCACAAGTATGAAACAAAAGGTTTGAATTTTGGTTTGAAATTCAAATAGAAAACAAAGGAAAACAAATGAAAACTGTTGGAAAACAAAGCAAAACAGAGAATAACAAATGGAAAACAAACAAAACAAATGCAATCAACATGATGCCATGATGCAAAACATAAAATAACAGAGAGCAAACATTCTAATGGCTATTTTTCATACTTGGGATGTTACAAAACGCCCCCCCTTGAAGGAATCGCGCCCCGAGATTCCTACTGAGAAAAGAAAAGGTCCGGATACTTCTTGGGAAGATCCTCTTGAGCTGTGTCACGTGAACTCATCGTGCACCTTGGATAGTTTTTCTGGAAGTTCAAGACGATAGGCATTTCTGGCAACTCTTCTGGAAAGACGTCAGGGAATTCGCAAACCACCGGAACATTTTCAAGTAAAGGGAGAGGTTTTGTATCGAGGGTGTATAGCTGAATAGAACTTGATTCATTTGGGGAATAGACTATCTGGAATGTGGTGATTCAGGAATGCTTCCTCGAAACAACCCCAGGTGATAGGAATGTCAGCTCTCATAGCCTGGTAGTTTTCGAAACAACAACAACCTTTCTGGCCAGATAGACTTGATATTTGGGAAGTTTTGATTAGACGCCGGTAGAAGAATTGAAGTGGAAAACAACAACAAGATTTCAACGGACGAAAAGGATGTTGAGAAGAACAGGATAACGAAGCAACACCGGGAAAAACGAGACCAAAACACTCCTGAGGTACTACAGAAAACCCATCCGGGCTTCTAAAGGATCAATATCTACCGCTTAAGGAATAGAGGATTTGCTTCCGGGGCTTACACGCCTCCGTTCTCAATCGTGAGTAGGCAACATGATAAATCATGTCACAACCACCTCCATTCCTATGGTCTAGTAGATATAACCATCCTAGAGAAACCAGGATACGTGAAATCCTAACTTGAAAGTTTAGATGAGAAGGGAAAACAACGTTGCACTTCCTTACCAGAAAAGGGAGGGTGGGTGGGGAAAGAAGAAAAAGAACAGAATTCCTACTCTCGCGTTTCATTTTTCCTATATAGCTACAAAAATAGTTTCTAGACTCAACTGCGACCAGTAAAAAGGGATCCTACAGGCAGACAGGCTCTGATACCATTTGTCGCACCCGGACTTCTAGGGGATACTCACAGTCCGTTAAACAGTAGATAAATGGCTTACGGGGCATACCGGCACCCGCATCTCAATATGAGCAGGCCAACACGTAAACGTGTGACAACCATTCTCTTACTATTCGTCTGCGCAAACCATCCCGTAGAAATCCAGATACTTCCGTTGACGTACTTCAAAACATACACACATGGTACGTCAACGGCATTGGAACAAGTGATATCACAACAGATCTCTACGACACATAAGATGGAAATAAGTTGCAAATAGCTCTCATTAGAGCAGAGATAGCAAATACAATCATCCAGAGGACACATGTCCCAACATATCATCATTACATCACAGCGGAAGCATCCAAAATGTCTGAGTACAGACAAGATCCAAATAGGCCTAAGAGGCCGGAAACGAACAGACGGAGCCCATCCACGAAGTCTCGGATCCTGCCCGGGTCCGCTATCTACTCGTCAGCAGTCTCGTCATACTCCACGTAGTAGCCACCAAGGGGATCTTCGGAAACGTCGTCTGCGGAAACCACAGCCCCAAAGGGGTCAGTACATAAACGTACTGGCAAGCAAGACTCACAGTTCACCAAAGTGTAACCCGTCAACACCAAGCACAGATGCTTTGGGTTCAACGGGAGAAAGGGGATATAAAGATGCTGCAACTGGCTGCTCTAACCAACTACAGAGTTACTACCACTTCCGGCTAACAGAAAGAAGATAAGATCGCGTATCGTAACCAACTATAGCTAACCACCAAACAAACCCATCCTGGATCTCGCCCCTTATCCAAAGAAGCAATCCGAGGATAACTCACACAGTTGAAATAATGATGGTTCAGATTGTGTCAATAAGCCTATTACTAGTCAAGTTGTTAATCATTGGGTGTAAGGTTGTTAATCATTAGGTTTAAGTTGTCCTGAGTACTTGTTATCCAGTACTTTCACCAAGTAGTCCATAACCGCGGAAAACACGGCTTCTCGAGAAGATTTATCCCTGCAGGGGTGCACCAATTTGGCCGTACACGTAAGAATATCCCGCCAGACGGGAAATCAAACCCACCAAGCGAGGTACTCAACACAACCCAACTCTTCTTCGCATCAAGCCCAAAGCACCTTGGGCGCACGGCTAATCGAGCCCCGAAGAAAGGGGACCCTCATAGCACTCTAAGAACGTGTCCCCCTATATGCCGACTACAAAAGTTCCACCCTGGCCTGGGCTCGCAAAAACATGCATGCGGCAAATGGAAAACACGAACTAAATGAGGCGATTTGGACGAGATGCGAATCGAATCAAATTGAGGGGGGCGCCCATACTCGCTTCCCACATGCGGTTAGTGCGCTCATCATGGATCAGTAGACAAGACCCTTTTCCTATTAGGGTCGACACTAGCAGGCCTCAAAACCACATAGGGCCTCCTGCCGGTACCTTATCATTATTATTAATAAACATTAGCATGATTGATTGATTAAACATCGAGCCCCCATAACGTAATAGAAATAGCAACAGGAAGTAACGGGTAACAGACTCGAGCAAAACAACCCTAAGCATGCTATTAAGGCACGGGCACAAGCAATGGTTATAGGTGTGGAGGTGAGGCAATATCAGGGTTAAGGGATTCATGTGATAGGTTCGTAACAGAAACAACTATTCATAGGGCTAGCAGAATAGACAACGGAAAGTATCGGTAGCCAAGGTTGAAAGGAACACGATGGTTCATGTGAGTGAATACTTGCCTGCAAACCCAGTATCCTGGTACTGAGCTAACTCCTTAGAAGGGGTGTCGTAAGGATCGTCGGTCTCAACGTCGTCGTATATCCGAGAAGAAGCAAACAAACAATGCAGAAAGATAAACAATCAATAACATGGCATAATGCACAAACATGGGATGAGGCATGTCAATTTAATTGATGCATAGAAATAAACTAGTTGACAAGATAGCAACATGATTAAATGGACCCATATGCAATTGGATTGCATATGGAAAGCCCATGAATTATGGTTGAATTAATTGTTCTACAACTAATCATCATGTGTAAGTGAATTAGCATGATGCATGGATGAGGAAAACAGCAAAATAACAACAATAGGAGCAATTAGAAATAAGGTTTACCAAGTTTAGAAATTCATTTATTAAGTTTTGCAATTTTGGTTTCTTAAAGGCGTCACACAAGCATTTGTTGTTTTCACCAATTTTAATTGTTCGAAATAGATAACAAAGTTCATATTTGGGAAGAACACACAATTTTAGGTGGATTACATGTTTCACTTGTTGAAAAAGGATTTCAAATAAATTATTTATGAATTAAACAAGTTTAAGCAAGAATTAAATGAATTTAATTCAAATATGAACTTATTTGAATTTTTATTTTTTCAAAACAGTAAGTGAGGTTCATATTTGAAAGGCTCATACTTTTAGGGTTGGAAAACATATTTTATAGTTTCAAAAATAAATTAATTTGACCAAGTTATGATTTTAACAATATTAAATGAATTAAACAAGATTTAAATCATTTAACCAATTTTAATTATTCAAAACATGAAACAAATTTTATATTTGAAAAGGTGGTTTAATTTTGCATGGAAAACATATTTTATTTGTTAAAATTGGATTTAAAATGAGCAAGTTATTATTTTGGCAATTTTAAATGCATTAAACAGAAACAGTTGTTTTCAGCAATTTAAATTATTCAAAACAGCAAACAAAATTTATATTTGGAAAGTACATGAAAAGTTGATTGGAAAACATATTTAGTTTGTTGAATTTGGAATTTTTATGCCCAAGTTATGAATTTTGCAAAATTAAGTGATTTAAACAAGAATTCAAATGTTTCACCAATTTAAAATATTCAAGACAGTAAACCAATTTTATATTTGGATAGAGCATTTAATTTGGGACAGAAAACATATTAAAAATGTTGGATTTGGAGCTAAGATGAATTAGTTATGCATTTTACAAGATTAGGGTGCAAATCTGCCATTTTTATCACCTCTAGGGACTTAGGAAAAATATTAGAGGGGCTAGAAAAGAACTGCAGGGACCTAGCTGTGATTTCCTGGAAGTTTCTGTACAAAAACAAAAGGAATAAAAAGTTTTGGTTTATTGTGGGAGGGGGGAATCGAACCCCCCACCTCCTGTTGCGCGCTCTGGGGACAGAAACAGTAGGGTAGCTGCTCCAGTTGGTGATGGGAAGGGGGCCTCGGGGGGTAAGAGGTGTGGGTGCGCGCTTAACTGAATTTTTTGCTGCACGTTAACTGAACCTCGACTGAACGACGAACTGTCGCCGGCGGACAGTGATGCAACGCGTGGTGGCCGTGGTTGCTGTGGGCTACGGCGTGGGGGGTGGGGTGCGGTGTGCCGTGGGAGGAGGAGGGAGTCGAGAGGGAAGGAGGGGAAGGGCTCACCTCGAGGGCCCTCGAGCGGACGGAGGCGCAGGGGTCGGTGGTGGTGCAGGGCGACCGGCGGCGTGACATGGACGGCGGCGGCGGCTCGAGGCTCCTCGGGGGCAACCGAGGGCACGGCGAGGGAGAGGGAACCGTGGCGGTTCCATTCCCGCACCTAGCCACGGCGGGGGTGCCTCGGAGGGGCGGCGATCGCCTGAGGGAGTATGGAAATTTCGGTGGGCTTCAGAGAACAGGGAAGATACAGAGAGGTTCAGAGAGAGAGGAGGAAGAGGGAAGAAAGGATGGAGGCGGGGAGAGGGAAGAAGGAGGAGAAAGAAGTGTAGGGTTAGTGTTAGGGGCTAGTCATGGAGTTTATAGGGAGGGGTGGAGGAGTGGTGGCCGTTGCCTGTTCTCTGAACCACGTGGACATGCCCGATGGTCGTCCGTACGAAGGTGGAAGACGACCTGAAGAGGTACCAGGCTGAGGGAGGTGAGTTGGGCTGGTTTGGGGTGGGCCTTGCTGCTGCTCTCTCTCTCCCTTGCTCTTTTTATTCTTTTGTTTCTGTTTTTTTGCTAAATAGAAATAGGAAGAGAATGGGGTTTTGGGTTAGGAGAAATTTTAGGAAAAATTTGTTTTAGTTATTTAAGTTAGCAGCAACCACTTGCCAACATTTGGTTTGCCAAAAAAATCAAATCATATTGTTGTTTTGGTAATTGATTGAATTTGTATGAATTTGAATATTGGGTGATTTATTTAAAAGAAACATTTTCCAAGAGTTTGAACCCTCAAATTATTTGAAACAAATTGCTTAACTTTGTTTTGGTAAATTGCAATAATTCCAAAGGGTTGCTGTTTGGAGTTTTGTTTGAATTTGAACAACATTTGGATTAAGTGAACTATTAAAAATCACAATTTTAAATAGTTGAACCTTAGGGATTTAATGGAAACAATTGATTGAATGGTTTTGCAATTTTCATAACTTTCAAAAGGGTTGTTGTTTTGGAAATTAATTGATTTTGAAAGGGGTTTGGTATTAAATGAATTTTTGATAGAAACAAAACAATAGTTTTGGAATCACAACTTTAATGGAAACAATTGATTGTTTTAATTTGAAATATCATTTTGGAAATTGTAACATCACAAGTATGAAACAAAAGGTTTGAATTTTGGTTTGAAATTCAAATAGAAAACAAAGGAAAACAAATGAAAACAGTTGGAAAACAAAGCAAAACAGAGAATAACAAATGGAAAACAAACAAAACAAATGCAATCAACATGATGCCATGATGCAAAACAGAAAATAACAGAGAGCAAACATTCTAATGGCTATTTTTCATACTTGGGATGTTACAGTGGATGACTAGAACAAATAATTTGAGAGTAAGTAAAATAAGTAATGTTACAAATAATAGTTAAACAATATGTTATTGCGTTGCAACAAGTTTTTTAAACAATTCAACAAAAATCACAACCTATTGCAACAAAAAAAAATACTTGCATCAATTAAAAAGTTGGCAAGCAACAAAATAACTTGTTACCGTTTCAGTTGCAACAAAAATCACCACCTATTTCAACAAAAAACTAAATCGATGTTAATTTTTTTTTACATGTTTACAACATGTAAAGAAGCCCATAAACATGTCATTCCAAATGAATTCTAATAAACATATATGCGTTTCCTAGAAAATCATCCAGAAAAATATTGCAACATCTCATTTGTATTTTCTCAACAAAAGACGTGCGAAATTGTTATAAATTTTAAACACGTACGCAACATTGTCCAAATGTAGAAGAACACTTAGCATATAATGGCTGCACGTAGTATGACACGAAAATTGGGCTAAAAACCAAGTTGTTGCTTGTTGGCCCGTATACGCCATAACGGGCCGGCCCAAAGTGTGCAACAACCACAAACACGCAGCGAGCAAGCGGGAGCAGCAGGGGCCCTACGCTAGCCAGCGTTAGGTCCCCCTAAAACAAGAATTTTCAATTTATAAAATATATTTATTTAAAATAAAATAAAACCCTCCCTGGTCTCTATCCTTTCCTCCTCCACGCGAAGACATCCTCATCTCGAATCAAGCCCTTGCTCCTTCTCTCCCCCAAGCCCGAGAGCACCATCTACTCTTCTCCCTCTTTCTCCTACATGGTGTCACACCTCCTGCTCCTCCCCTTTACTCCCTTCCATGACCTAGCCCATCCTTCCCCAAATCAAGAAGGGTCCCTGGTCTAGGTGTTGGAGGAAGAAGAAGAGGAACAAAAGAAAGAGAAGGAAGAAGAGGAGGAAGAGAATGGCCCTCCCATTCCCCTTCATCAATCCCTTGTGCTATCACCAACAAGGTGAGGTTCTACCTCTTATTACTTGTACCAAGGTTCTGTAGGAGAGGGATTCATGGTTATCAGGAAAGGGGAGTAGTAGAACCATGAGGGATTGAAAGAAAATTCGTTGGTAGTGTTGTTTCTGTGCATACATCAATGGAAATCATCAATTTCGAGTAAATAGATTGCAAAATCAGAGGGTGGGTATATAGAATGTTTTGTAGGACTTGTTTCCGCGATCGTTTTGAGTGGTCAAACGTTCCAATCAGAGTTATGAAGCTCCGGCTGTGGTTGTGTCTTTGCACCTGTCCAGTATTAGGAAACAACGCAGAGTACGATTTCTTCATGGGCCTTAGGAGTATTTAAAATTCATGTAAATTATGCTTGGTTTTCTCCTGGATGGTATGTGATTCCTAGTTTCTAATACAAAAGGATTTAATCATTTTTTATTGAGTATACCTATTTCTATGAATTTCCAAAGGCGGATACTTGTTATTTCTGAATCTGAAAATAGCAGGGAGTATTCTCTAGTGTTGACCTATAAAGCTCCATACTTTCAGTCCCAATGTTTGGAGTTATTTGTACTTAAGTTCCTTATGAATACATAGCCATATCATTTGCTTCGTTCGGAGCATCATAGCTATAGATATTTATTGGTAAAAGGGTAGCAAAGGGTTGCTAAAGTACATATGTGTGTGCTTTAGATGTGATGATTAGGTGTAATGCTTTAGGCTTGTATGTTCCTTCTATTGAGGTGTATGAAATGTATCGAAATCTTTTTGTTCCTGGTTGCTCACAGGTTTCTGGTTTCTTCACCATTCATCTTCTCCGCCCTTAGTAAAGGCAAGTACATGTTGGGATGAAGGCATCATGTGATCCCCCATCATAAACTAATTGCTTATCCTCTAAAATAGTGGCTTGTGTAGTTTCTGTTATTCACAATTAGTAAAAGTTAAGTTCATTTTTCATGGACGGATCTTCCATGGTTATATTACCCTTTTGGTCTATTTAGGGAATGATTCCCCTTAAAACACATTCATGTGGTACTTGAGCCTGAGAGGCATTTTCCTTGGAAACTATTAGATGTGTATACCATATTGAAGCCTATGCCTAGTGTGATTAGGTGACATGTATTGTAGATCACCTAGCTCCATGTCATGTTTCTAGTTGTGGTTGCGAACGCCATACATCACCCTCGTGTATCTTTCAAAACATGATACCCAGGTTTGGATTTTCTTGGTTCTTTCGAAATCTATCATGATTGTATCTTCCAAGTCCAACGAGTGATCCTCTCATTGTGAGTTTATTGTCTTGGTTTTTCTTTCAAAAAAATTCCATTCTGAGTGAATCTTCTCAGTCCAAGGAATGATCCTCGCTTTGCGAGTTTATGGACCCTCTCAGTCCAAGGAATGATCCAACCTCATATGGTCTTCTCACCCGGTGAGGGATGGAAAGGAGTTTAGGTGAGACATCGCCCCTCCTCAGCTTGCCGACAGAGCTCAGAGCCTAGTCCTTGTTTTTGGTTTCTTTCTTTATGTCTTTCCATGGGGAATCCATTCGGTTCAATGATGGATATGGTGATATTAGCATGGGTTGTAGTCTTTAGCCATGTTGGACTTTCTGGTGATACTTGATGAGTAGTATTACCAACCATTGGCTTCGCGCGGCTAACATGTTTACTTTCATTGACATATTGCGACTACGATACCTCCGAGACCACGGGTTACGTAACCTCGTATTAAATGAGTGTTGGTAGTTTCCTGTTTACCTGTTCCTAGTGACTTGGTGATTATTGGATCACCGGACATTAGTTTCATGTTTACTATTGCACTGGGATCACCTAGTGTGCTGATGGTAAGTTATGTATGAAGGGAATATGCCCGAGAGGCAATAATAAAGTGTTTATTATGTTATTCCTTGTTTATGATAGATGATTATTTCTCATGCTAGAATTGTATTAACCGGAAACGTTGATACATGTGTGAGTAATAAAAAAACCGACATTCCTAGTAAAGCCTCTCTTTTAACTAACTCATTGATTAACAGATGATCAAGGTTTCCTGATCATAGACATTGGATGTTGTTAATAACGGGATCATGCAATTAGGAGAATGACATGATGAACTTAGATCCTAACTAAGTATAACAATACGATCAAGTCATTTAGTTTTGTTGTTATGTCTTACATTCTGAGTAACATTGTTCCTTAGACCATGAGATCATGTTAATCACTAATACCGGAAGAATACTTTGATAACATCAAACGTCACACCGTAACAGGGTGACTATAAAGGTGGCATTAGGTATTCGGAAAGCGTTAGTTAAAGCTTATGGATCAAGAATGGGATTTGTCCATCCAATATGACGGAGAGATATACTCAGGGCCCTCTCGGTGATATCACATCGACACCACTTGCAAGCAAGTGATATGATCACAAGGATGTTATATCACGGGAACGAGAAAAGAGTACTTGTCGGATAATGAGATCAAACAAGGTATGGTGGATACCGATGATCGGATCTCGGGCAAGTAAAATATCACGAGACAAAGGGAAATCGTTACGACGTTGAAAGGTTCACACAATCACGAGAGTCATCGTTGAATCTATGGGAGTCATCACGGATTTCCAGATCCCGCTGTTGATTATTGATCGGAGAGGAGTCTCGATCATGTCTACATTATTCACGAACCGTAGGGTGACACACTTAAGGTTGTATGAAGAGTTAGAGAGGATACGAAACACCGAAGAATATTTTGGGCAGGTCCGAAATTGTTTCGGGGAAAATTGAAATAGTTCAAGGGGTTTTTCGTCAAACAGTTGTTAATAGAATTAACAAATGGTTCGAGGTGCTGCATGCAAATTTTTGTTAATGGAATAAAAAATGTTTTATTTATTTATTAAAGAAAAACCTTTGGATTTTTCTAAGTGGGAGATTAAGGAATTTTGAGTGGGTGTGAGTGGAGCTTCCACTCACATGAAGAGAGGAAGGGGTGGGGGCACCCATGGCTGGCCGCACCCCCCCTTTGGGCTGCCTCCCCCTCCCCTATAAAAGGAGGGTGAGGGCTCCCTCTTCTACACACACTTGCCCACTTCTTTTCCCTTCCACCCGCTGCTCCATTCCATGGTCTCCGGCTTGGCGAAGCCCTGACCGTGGGATTCTTCACCACCACCACGCCATCGTGCTGCTGGAATTCCGGGGATCCTCTACTTCCGCAACCCGCTGGATCGAGGGAACGGAAGTATTCATCGAGCTGAACGTGTGACCGATTACGGAGGCACCGCCGGATTGCGGTGCACTTCTTCTCGCTCGGGATCAGCGTGAGAATGACTACGCCAACAACGAGATCTTATCTCGTACCACTTTGAGTCTTCGAGGGTATGTTATCTCAAGACTCTCTATCTCCCCGTTGCCTTTCATATCATAGATTAGATCTTGGCCATTCGGATTTATCGCGCTAGGAATTTTTTTGTTTTCTATGCAACGTTCCCCTTCAGTGGTATCAGAGCCGGATCTATGCGTAGATGAATTGTACGGGTAGAACACATAGGAGTATGTGGGCGTTGATGATCATGTTTTTGCCTCTTTGAGTATTTTATGATCTTAGTGGCATAGTGGGATGAAGCGGCCCAGACTAACTTTACATGTCCACGTACATGAGACTTGTTCCACAACTGACATGCAACTTGTATGCATAAGTGGCTTGCGGTGTCGGTTTCTCCTACTATAGTTAAGATCTAATCTACGAAGGGTTGTTAAAAATATATTTTATCAATGTTGTTTTTGTACGTAGGTAATGAACGGTTCTATCTTCGTAAGCCCAAGCCACGTAAAACATGCAAAATAAATTAGAGGCGTCTAACTTGTTTTTGCAGGGCATGTGATGTGATATGGTCAATATTACAAACGTTATGTATGAGATGATATCTTTTGTAAATTATTGACATACCGGCTGGAGCCATATGGTTGTCTTATTTTTATGGCCTGCGTGTTGTATATCATCCATGTGATATGTTGTAATGGACAATCAAGATGGAGGTGCCACGAACCTTGGTGCCACGCCGGTGGAATGATGGAGATCATGCCATGATGCACAAGATGGAGATCAAGTGCAAGAAGGACCATATCATATCACATTATCCATGCATGTGATGTTTATCCTTTTATGCATCTTATTTTGCTTAGATCGCGACGGTAGCATTATAAGATGATCCCTCTCACTTAATATCAACATAATAATGTGTTCTTCCTTAAGTATGCACCGTTAAGAAAGTTCATCGTTTCGAGACACCACGTGATGATCGGGTGTGATAGACTCAACGTTCGCATACAACAGGTGTTTTCAAGCCTAGCATGTACAGACATGGCCTTGAAACACGCGCAATACTACGGTTTTACTTGGAGAGCCTAGCATGTACAGACATGGCCTCGGAACACGTAACCGAAAGGTAAAGCATGAGTCATATGGATGATATGATGAACATGTTGATGTTCGCCTTTGCAACTACACCGTCTCACGTGATGATCGGTTTCGGTGTAGTGAATTTGGTTCATGTAATCACTAAAGACGATTAAGAGGGATGTTGTTTTTGAGTGGGAGTTCATGGGATAATTTTAGAATTAACTTGAACTTAATTTATAATAAACATAGTCTAAATAGTCTTTGCAAATATGTTGTAGATCATGGCACCACCTACCTTCAATTTCAATATATTCATGGAGAGAGAGAAATTAGCGAACAATGGAAGCAACTTTACCAACTGGGCACTTAACCCGAGGATTCTCCTCACCGCTTGCAAGAAGCTCTATGTTCTTGATGCACCTCTAGGTGACCAGCCCGCTGATGATGCTTCTGATGAAGATAAAAATGTTTATCCGACTCAACAAGAAGACCACAGTATAGTTCACTGCGGCATCCTCTATGGATTGGAGCCAGAGCTGCGAAAACGTTTCGAGAACAGCACTGCGTATGCCACAATGGGAGAATTGAAAATGATTTTCGATACCCATGCCGCAGTTGAGAGTTATGATGCTTCAGAAAAGTTCTTTAGCTGCATGATGGAAGAGAACAGCTCCGTTAGTGAGCACGTACTCAAGATGTCTACGTACGCTGATAAGCTCATAGCCTTGGGAATAACGATTCCCAATGAGCTTGGGATACATCGTGTTCTGCAATCTCTGCTACCTAGTTACAAGAACTTTGTGATGAACTATAATATGCAAGGCATGAAGAAGTCTCTTAGTGAGCTTCTCTCGATGCTTAAAACTACTGAAGTGGAGATCAAGAAAGAACATCAAGTGTTGATGATCAATAAGACCATTAGTTTCAAGAAAGGCAAGAAAGGCAAGCCAAGGTTAACTTTAAGAAGGGTGGCAAATCTGTTGCTACTCCTGAGAAGAAAACCAAGTTTGGCCCTAAGCCTGAGACTGAGTGCTATTATTGCAAGGGTACTGGCCACTGGAAGCGCAATTGCCCAAAATATCTGGCAGATAAGAAGGCCGGCAAAGTGAACAAAGGTATATATGATATACTTGTTATTGATTTGTACCTTACTAGTACTCGCAGTAGCACCTGGGTATTTGATACTGGTTCGGTTGCTCACATATGTAACTCAAAACAGGAGATGCAGAATAAGCGACCACTAGCAAAGGATGAGGTGACGATGCGCGTCGGCAATGGATCAAGAGTTGATGTGATCGCCGTCGGGACGCTGCCTCTACGTCTACTATCGGGATTAGTTATAAACCTCAATAATTGTTATTTGGTGCCTGCATTAAGCATGGATATCGTTTCTGGATCTTGCTTAATGCAGAATGGTTATTCCTTTAAGTCTGAGAACAATGGTTGTTCGATTTATATGAATAATATCTTTTATGTCATGCACATGAGAAGAATGGTTTATTTCTTTTGAATCTTGATAATGTTGATACACATATTCATAATGTGAATGCCAAAAGAATTAAATTAAGTGATGATATTGCTACTTACATGTGGCATTGCTGCTTAGGTCATATTGGTGTTAAACGCATGAAGAAGCTCCATCCAGATGGACTCTTAGAATCACTTGATTATGAATCATTTGAAATATGTGAACCATGCCTTATGGGAAAGATGACTAGAACCCCGTTTTCTGGAACCATGGAACGGGCGACAGACTTACTGGAAATCATACATACTGATGTGTGTGGACCAATGAGTGTATCGGCGCGCGGTGATCAAAGAATTTTAGAGTGAAGTTGAAAATCATCGTAACAGAAAGATTAAATTTCTACGATCTGATCGTGGAGGAGAATATCTAAGTTACGAGTTTGGCATGCATATGAAACAATGTGGAATAGTTTCACAACTCACACCTGCCACAGCGTAATGGTATTTCTGAACGTCGTAATTGTACTTTATTGGATATGGTTCGATCTATGATGTCTCTTACAGATTTGCCACTATCGTTTTGGGGTTATGCACTAGACACCGCTACATTCACTTTAAATAGGGCACCATCTAAATCCGTTGAAACGACACCGTATGAATTATGGTTTGGAAACAAACCTAAGTTGTCATTTCTAAAAGTTTGGGGATGCGATGTTTATGTGAAGAAGCTTCAACCTGATAATATCGAACCCAAAGCGGAAACATGCGTCTTCATAGGATACCCTAAAGAAACAACAGGGTACACCTTCTATCACAGATCCAAAGGCAAGATTTTTGTTGCCAAGAATGGATCCTTTTTGGAGAAGGAGTTTCTCTCAAAAAGTGTGAATAGTAGGAAGCCAGAACTCGACGAGGTTATTTAACCTTCTCTTCTTGGAATGGCGAGTAGCGCAGCGCCGAAAGTTGTTCCGGAGCCGACCCCGTCAGTTGAAGAGAGAGCTAATGATCAAGATCATGAAACTCCAGTAGAGGAAACTACCGCACCTCGCAGGTCAACTAGGGAACGTACAACTCCTGAACTGTACGGAGATCCCGTATTAAACTTCATGGTAGATGGAGGAGATGACCCTGCGACATATGAGGAAGCAATGATGAGCCCAGATTCCAACAAATGGCTTGAAGCCATGAAATCCGAAATAGGATCCATGTACGAAAACCAAGTTTGGACTTTAGTGGACTTACCCGATGACCGCAAGGCCGTTGAGAACAAATGGATCTTTAAAAAGAAAACTGACGCTGATGGTAATGTGACCGTCTATAAAGCTCAACTTGTCGCAAAAGGTTTCCGACAAATTCAAGGAGTTGACTATGATGAGACTTTCTCACCAGTAGCGATGCTTAAGTCAGTTATGATTATGTTAGCAGTTGCTGCATTTTTCGATTATGAAATCTGGCAGATGGATGTCAAAACGGCGTTCCTTAATGGTGACATTGAGGAAGAGTTGTATATGATGCAACCCAAAGGTTTTGTTGATCCTAAGGATGCTGACAAGGTGTGCAAACTTCAACGTTCCATTTATGGACTGAAGCAAGCATCCCAAAGTTGGAACCTCCGTTTTGATAAAGTGATCAAAGGGTTTGGATTTGTCCAAACATACGGAGAAGCTTGTATTTACAAGAAAGTGAGTGGGAGCTCTGTAGCGTTTCTAGTACTATATGTGGATGACATATTGTTGATTGGAAATGATATAGAACTTTTGAAAAGCGTAAAAGGTTATTTGAACAGTAGTTTTTCGATGAAAGACCTTGGTGAAGCAGCTTATATATTAGGCATCAAAATCTACAGGGATAGATCAAGGCGCTTAATTGGACTTTCGCAAAGTACATACCTTGACAAGATTCTGAAGAAGTTCAGAATGGAAGAGAGTAAGAAGGGGTTCTTGCCAATGTTGCAAGGCAAAACGTTGAGTAAGACTCAATGTCCAGCTACAACAGAAGATAGAGAGAGAATGAATATGATTCCCTATGCTTCAGCCATAGGTTCTATCATGTATGCTATGCTATGTACAAGACCGGATGTGGCACATGCTATTAGTTTGACTAGTAGGTACCAATCCAATCCAGGTTTGGAACACTGGACTGCGGTCAAGAATATCTTTAAGTACTGTAGAAGAACTAAGGATATGTTTCTCGTATATGGCGGTGAAGAAGAGCTCGTCGCAAGATGTTACGTCGATGCTAGCTTCAACACTGATCCGGATGACTCTAAGTCTCAGTCCGGGTACGTATTTATTATGAATGGAGGAGTTGTAAGCTGGAGGAGTTCCAAGTAATCCGTGGTGGCGGGATCATCAACAGAAGCGGAGTATGTTGCTGCCTCGGAGGCAACACAGGAAGCAGTTTGGATGAAGGAGTTCATATCCGAACTAGGCGTGGTTCCGAGTGCGTTGGATCCAATGGTTATCTATTGTGACAACAATGGTGCCATAGCCAATGCTAAGGAACCAAGGTCTCACAAGAATTCCAAGCATATCAAGCGCCGTTTTCACTCCATCCGTGAGCATGTCGCAGATGGGGATGTGAAGATTTGCAAAGTACATACAGATCTGAATGTGGCAGATCCGTTGACTAAAACTCTCTCAAGGGAAAAACATGATCAACACCAGAAATCAATGGGTGTTAGATTCATCACTATGTAATATAGATTATTGCCCTAGTGCAAGTGGGAGACTGAAGGGAATATGCCCGAGAGGCAATAATAAAGTGTTGATTATGTTATTCCTTGTTTATGATAGATGTTTATTTCTCATGCTAGAATTGTATTAACCGGAAACGTTGATACATGTGTGATTAATAAACAAACTGACGTTCCTAGTAAAGCCTCTCTTTTAACTAGCTCGTTGATTAACAGATGATCAATGTTTCCTGATCATAGACATTGGATGTTGTTAATAACGGGATCATGTCATTAGGAGAATGACATGATGAACTTAGACCCTAACTAAGTATAACAATACGATCACGTCATTTAGTTTTGTTGTTATGTCTTACATTCGGAGTAACATTGTTCCTTAGACCATGAGATCATGTTAATCACTAATACCGGAAGAATACTTTGGTAACATCAAACGTCACACCGTAACAGGGTGACTATCAAGGTGGCATTAGGTATTCGGAAAGTGTTAGTTGAAGCTCATGATTCAAGAATGGGATTTGTCCATCCAATATGACGGAGAGATATACTCAGGACCCTCTCGGTGATATCACATCGACACCGCTTGCAAGCAAGTGATATGATCACAAGGATGTTATATCACGGGAA
Organism: Alopecurus myosuroides; assembly: GCA_028641055.1. Classification (NCBI taxonomy): domain Eukaryota; kingdom Viridiplantae; phylum Streptophyta; class Magnoliopsida; order Poales; family Poaceae; genus Alopecurus; species Alopecurus myosuroides. The sequence continues at coordinate 30,773 of JAPCYS010000421.1, forward strand.
CGAGAAAAGAGTACTTGTCGGATAACAAGATCAAACAAGGTATGGTGGATACCGATGATCGGATCTCGGGCAAGTAAAATATCACGAGACAAAGGGAAATCGTTACGACGTTGAAAGGTTCACACGATCACGAGAGTCGTCGTTGAATATATGGGAGTCGTCACGGATTTCCAGATCCCGCTGTTGATTATTGATCGGAGAGGAATCTCGATCATGTCTATATTATTCACAAATCGTAGGGTGACACACTTAAGGTTCGATGAAGCGTTAGAGAGGATACGGAACACCGAAAAATATTTTGGGCAGCTCCGAAATTGTTTCAGGGAAAATTGAAAAACTTCAAGGGGTTTTTCGTCGAACGGTTGTTAATAGAATTAACAAATGGTTCGAGGTGCTGCATGCAAATGCTTGTTAATGGAATTAACAAATATAAATAAAGAAAAAAATGTTTTATTTATTTATTAAAGAAAAACCTTTGGATTTTTCTATGTGGGAAATTAAGGAATTTTGAGTGGGTGTGAGTGGAGCTTCCACTCACATGAAGAGAGGAAGGGGTGGGGGCACCCATGGCTGGCCGCACCCCCCCTTTGGGCTGCCTCCCCCTCCCCTATAAAAGGAGGGTGAGGGCTCCCTCTTCTACACACACTTTCCCACTTCTTTTCTCTTCCACCCACTGCTCCATTCCATGGTCTCCGGCTTGGTGAAGCCCTGACCGTGGGATTCTTCACCACCACCACACCGTCGTGCTGCTGGAATTCCGGGGATCCTCTACTTCCGCAACCCGCTGGATCGAGGGAACAGAAGTCTTCATCGAGCTGAACGTGTGACCGATTACGGAGGCACCGCCGGATTGCGGTGCACTTCTTCTCGCTCGGGATCGGCGTGAGAACGACTACGCCAACAACGAGATCTTATCTCGTACCACTTTGAGTCTTCGAGGGTATGTTATCTCAAGACTCTCTATCTCCCCGTTGCCTTTCATCTCATAGATTAGATCTTGGCCATTCGGGTTTATCGCGCGTAGAAATTTTTTGTTTTCTATGCAACGTTCCCCTTCAATGTACTGTATGCAAATAATGATTCTCTAGTCTTGTATGTGGTGTCATGCTTTATTGCTACCCCTTCATGTACTGGCTGCTTTCGGAGTTCTTTGGAATCCCGTTTGCAATGTTGTTGCGTTCAGGTTTCAATGGCATGCATATGGGAGACATGAGAGTAGACACGGTCCATGCACTTCACATGTTCATCATTCACGTGAACATATGGATAGGATGTCACTACTCTTTAGTTCTAGATTCATGTGTAGCTTGTTGTATCCTCTTCTAAAGCCTCTAGTGATCATTTGTCGAGTTCCTCTTGGGTTGAGATTGGTGAGTCGAGTTAAATGGTTGTATTACATTCTTAGTGTCTCATGTTTTGATAATATTTTCAACTGCCTGTCGTGGATGTCCTCCGGTACAGGGGAAACTCTGTCGGATTTTGTCTGTGAGCTTGTAGCCTTCTACTTGTGTTGTAGTGCTGGTGGCATCCCATCTTATTAGTGAGGTGGGGTGTTAAAAAGATTTACCCAGGTCCAGAGCTCTTCAGAGAAGATAATACCCCTACTCGTGCATGTCTGATTGCTATTCCGGCGAGGTAAAAACATATTACACGGGTGGTGGCACAGATTGGATATGGCGTGTGTTTGATCTCGGGCTGTTTTTTATCCTATGTCCCTCTCCCGGTCCTTATATGGGGGACCAGGTCTCAAGAGTTGAACATGAGTAAGACTCGTTCCTGAGTCGGTTCCGTTCTACCCTAACTTTTCGGGCAAGTATTCCTTGCGCCGACTTCGTCTTGGACTCACATTGGGCTTGGGCCTTGCCACTCGAACATCCTTATGGAGTATAGGCTAGTGGCCCGCACCCGGTAGGCCCATGGGTGGGTGTCCTTTGGTCATCCCCATGCCAGTAGCCCCCGAGTGCTTGATGGAGACGAAGACTCGATCAAGGGACTCAAACCCAAAACCGTAACCCAAAACCGTAGTGACTTTAATTTACTTCTTCACTTCTGCAACTGAAAAAAATCGATGTTCAAATGGATCTGAGGGGTATGGCTCAACAGGCTCGACTCACTCGACGGATTGGGGTCAATTAATATCACTCGGGAGAAAACACTGTTGGCCTACTCAGGCTTCGAGCCTCCAGGATCGAACATGGGGTAACCCGACCCAAGCCGTTTGAGGCCTTACCGAGTCGAGCTCTAGTTGTCGGTTTATTTTACCTAATGCATCCATCGGGATTTTCACCATGCTTGCTGGTATGGAAAAAAACCTCCACGTAATGCATCATAGGTGCAACTCTCAGGCTGTAGGAACTGATCTGCGGGTCTGACCTTTGTACTATGAGCAGGGAATCTAGAATTCGGACACAGCTGTGCAATCTGGGATGTAGAGTGTTTTTTTAGAGGAATTGTCTATTTTCTCGGGCCCTAGGAACGGGCCATAGAGTAAAACTTTCGACTCATGAACTCTCCTAAGGACTCTGTGTACTTTATATGAGATAGTTACGACTCGAGCGATATTTTTTAATCACCCGAACCGGTTCACTAGATGATCACCCCTTCCATGTCATCATAGTGTGTCGCCTGGTCTCCCCTATGAGGTGACAAGATATCACGGGGGCGTTCTTATATTGTCATAGATAGCCGGTTCGACTGGCGTTTGACCAGCTTTTGACTGGTGAACGCCCGATAATCTATGGGATTTCAGTAAATGCCCCTTGATTTTCGCACGTAGTGGGCGGCGTGCAGGCGCGCCGGTTTGTCTCTGGCTGCCACGTGTTGCCTAGATTTTACCGTCTGGCACCAACGGTGGAGATTTTATGAAATTCTCCATAAATACACGCGGAAAGGTAGTAATTTTTCCTTCTTCTTTTTCCTAGCGCTCACGCTCTTCCTCCTTCCTCAATAGGCATCTCCATTGCCACACCTACAAACTTCCGCTGTGCAGTCATGGGGAAAACAAGGGGGAATGGCGGTGCTTCCGCTGCCGGTGGCACCAGTGCACCCAAGAGGAAGGGCGGAAAATGGACGAAATCCTCCAGTACGTCCAACGTTCTATCACCTCTCGAGCGCGAAGGACTCATCAGGCCCGAATTGGAGAAAGCGTGACGACGCCCAGCGAAGGTGGATCGACTCACGCCGGAGGAGGACGAGCACGTGGCTTTTACGGACCATGTCATCAGGTGCGTCTCCTCTCCCTCCATCCTTTTCTCCTTCCTCTCTTGTGCGCGTACGGCGTGCAATTGCACGATGTACCGCCCAACTCCATTATGCAGATTTCCTGTTTCATCGTCCGTGCGAGTGCTACCTCGGCATCGCTCCCCACTGATCCTTATTCAAGCGACTCTTCGTTGTAATGGACCAGCCAAACAAGGAGGACCCCCACGAGGTTGGGGGTTCTAACATTCAGATCAACCCCAAAGCCCGCTACTTCAAGATGGATTACCTAGAGTCAGTCACAAGCTAGAGGACTCGGTGGTTTTACGTCAAGGATTCTCCAACTTATACCGGAGATCATTTGGTCGACTTGAACAACCTAGTTATCTAGAGGAGTTCCTAGAGAAATCAGCTGAATGCCGAAGAAACCGAGAAGACTAACAAGTTGATGGCTCAGATAGCCACTCTGAAGGGCCATGGACTGACTGGAATTCACTTGGCTGGAATTTTTCTAAGCGTCAGGTGCAACCCCTTGATATCCCACAAGTATAGGGGATCGTGTGTAGCCTTTTCGATAAGTAAGAGTGTCGAACCCAACGAGGAGCTAAAGTTAGGATAAATGTTCTCTCACGTTCTATCAACCACTGATACAACTCTACGCACACTAAACATTTACTTTATCTAGGAAATAATACTAGAGCAATAATACGGGTATGAATAGCTTTGCGAGATAATAAATAATGAAAGTAAAGTTAGTTGCTGCAGAAAGAAAGTACACTAAACGACTATAAACTAACAATACCATGATTGTGGAAAAGTGGTGGTAATTGTGATGGATTTGTCCATGATCAAATAGTCAAATACAAGGTTGATATTCCTCTTTTATGTGGGAGAGGCAAAGTTAACAAGCTCTCACTATCCAATGATTGCAAGTACTTATGATTGGAACTCTAGCAAACATTCGTAACTACTAGAAGATACATGGTAAAGATACCACAACCATAGCATTAAGTTCAAAATGTCCTCTTTATCCCATATGCTTCAATCACTAGATTGGGGCTCATGTTTCTGTCACTCAAGCAGCCCTCCATCTAGCTTTCTACACATAGTACAAACCCTATGATGTGATCCATGCGCGCATAAACATATGATGGCACCATAGGAATGTAACAAATTCAATATATAGCTCAAACCATCCATAGAGATTCAACAATCAATCATATGACAAAAGGGATCTACACAAACATGACATAGATGCAATAGATCATCTGCAAATAATTTATAACGTCAAACACCGTGTTTATATAGGGTGGTAAAGAGGTGTGTGGAAGGATGAATCACTGTAGACAAGGAGGAATTGGCGATGGAGATGGCGGTGAAGATGGCGAAGAGGTCAACGCAGGGCGGCGCTGGCGGTGGCGCAGGGACTCCTTCCCTGCATCACCGGCATCATGGGGGAGCGCCGACCCTTAACCCTCTTCCTTCATGTTCTTGGGAGCCATCCCCCATGGAGATGGGATCCATAGGGAGGATAAACGTGGCTTTGGTGGCTGAAAATTCGTGATATGATGTGTCTCCCACGACCTAGGTTTCCTCCCTTTATATAGTCTCACGGATTTCCGTCATCCCATCTAGGGCTGCGGTAAATCACACGTATCTTGGCCGTTCAGACTCGGAATCAGGCGAATTTTAATTCTAGACCGTATGCCGCGAAGTTTCCCACAATTTTGTCTTATGTGAGATTTCCGTTTGACGCTGTATTTGATCCGTAACGTGGCAATCTTTAAAAAGTATTATCAGACGGATTTCAGGAAAGTCCCAATTTGACTCCAACAAGGTTTCTTCTATTATTTTTTGGTAATTCCTGCACATCAAAGTGTAAAACAAGAACATTGTGCACTTTTGCAACTATTAGTAGTTTAATCCAAATAAATCATAAACTTAAAGTAAAAAAATTATGAAAAACATTAAAGTAGCATGAAACCATCAAAAATTATAGATACGTTTTGGACGTATCACCCCTTCAGGCCCCAATCGAGCCCATGCGGGCTTATTTGGGCGTCACTAACTTGATACGTCTCCAACGTATCTATAATTTCTGATGTTTCATGTTGATATTATGTAAATTGCTACATGTTTTCTATACACTTTATATCATTTTTATGGATTTTCTGGGACTAACCTATTGACAAGATGCCACAACGCCAGTTCCTGTTTTCTTCTGTTTTTTGTTTCAGAAAAGTTGTTCTGAAAATATTCTCGGAATTGGACGAAACAAAAACCCAGGGGTCCTATTTTTCTGTCACATACATGGAGTCCGGAGGAGACCTAGAGGGGGGCAGGGGAGCAGCCACACTATATGGCAGCGCGGCGCCCTGGCCTCGCCACCGGGTGGGGTGGGCCCCCTGGCGACCCACCGACATCGCCCTTTCGCCTATTTAAAGTCTTCCTCGGGAAAACCCTAAACACACGAGCCTCCATCCACGAAAAGTTCCGTAGCCGCCATCGTCGTCAACCCTAGTTTGGGAGGGTTCTGAAGCTCTCCCCAACACCTTG
>JAPCYS010003517.1:0-36495 GCA_028641055.1 Alopecurus myosuroides
ACAAAAAGATCACATGATCAAGTTGAACACAACTGCCACATAGGGCAGGCAACTTATCAAACACAGCGGAAGACAATTAAACACAACGTAGATGATCCCAAGTCACGCCTTAACCTACAGGCTGCTGACCCGGAGACGATCCTAGTTCGCAAAGCCGTCAACTCCGTACTTCTCTTCATAGATCTCCTTCGGAGGCTCCTTCTCAAAGTCTGGCAAGTAGATACCAGGGGCGAAACCATAATGAGTACATTGGAATGTACTCAGCAAGACATCCATCATATCACTTACTGACATGCAAATATGCTTATATGGTGGAATAGGTAGGCTATAAATAGGGTTCACTACCAATGGTGTTCATATATGATGACACCACAGTTGCAGTCAGGTCAATCTGTATCTTCGTTGGAGAAAATACTTCAGAAGAAAATATAGTTTTATTTCTCTTGTAGATATCACATGTACAAGAGGTTTTGTAAAGTTTTGTTAAAGAATTTTTCTCTTTGCAAAACTTCTTGGAATCAGTTTCCAGAATTCTTGCTTAGAGTAGAAAAGGTTTTCTTTTGCAAAACATTTTGTTTTGTATAACATCATCTGGCTTTTCATCATCGACGATACCTCCACGGTATAAGTTTCCATTTCCTTTCCGAACTTCACAAGTTCAACACTTCCTTTCCAAAAATTCCCTTTCAAAAACTTCCTCTTTTGAAAACATTGACACAATGCTAGCTACATGGCCATTCAACTGTCCATATCCGAGGACGCGGCTTCTTCGAAAAAGTTATACTCTGCAGAGGTGTACACATGCACCAGATCCAGTACACCTCCCGTGAACAATCACGGACTGTAACAACAGTATGTAAACATCAGGTATCTGATCATAACCATCCACTATGTTCAAGCTAGAATGTGTCTATCTCTCAGTTGAGTTTTACCGGTCACCCCCGGCACCGAGCTAATCCATGCCAGCCAGGATGCCTCAACTGATGCGACCGGAGGGAAACTCAATCCCACACTTTTTATGTCTCAACTCTTGACAACAATCGGTTCAAGGGATTCCGTCCCTTATAGCGTTTGAGATAGAACACACACTAACAAGGACAAACTGCCAGTTAAGCCCCGTGCCCATGTTGGGGTAGCGTGGCAGTACGGTAAAGGTTGTCCGGCGAAGACTAAGTTATGTGTCATTTTTGAAAAACACCATTTTCTTAAAAATGACCACTTCCACATTCCTCCGGAGAATAAGGACCCGCCTTTTCTCCGGGTTTTTCCGTAAAGCCTTTGTTTTGTAGAATCACAATTTTAGCGTGTCCACTTAGGGACTAGTATATTTGATGGTAATAAATACCATATGGTGGCTTATGGGCTTGGTATTACCAAGTTTAACTACTGGCATGATAGTAACCTATAATATAGTATAGTAGTAATTCCCACATCAAAAATAGTTTTGATAATCAAGTTTTGGTAAAACTTCAGAGGTAAAACATGCATAGATAATGATAAGTATTGTATCAGCAAGCATCAGGATGGCTTGCCTGGTATCTCCTTGTGTCCCTGGTTTTGGAGTGACTGGAACTTGAAATAGAGCTTCACGACACTTCCTTCCTCTTCGTTTTCTAACGTCGTAAAAAGAATAAAGGACACACATTCAGAACCAATCAAGGCAAGCAACCATACATAACAATACATACAGCAAGGAAATCTAATAATAACCAATCACACAATTATTAATTTAGGCAAACAATCAAACAAACCTACTTGGCAGAAATGTCATTTAATCAGACAACTTAAGGTTGGAGGAACATATCTCACAACCTCAATATCATGGATTCAGTGGGTGTGCCACTCTCATACCAAGATATTAATAAACCCAAAATACACGTAGTTTCACAAGGGTGAGACTACTAAAAGTATATAAAACATGCACAATAATAATCATGGCAATGGGTCTGTCAACCAAACCACAAAAAGAAAAAGGTAGCTATCCTACTAAGTCTAAATTCACACCAAGAATAAATAAGACACATGATTTGCAAAAGTTACTTTTACAAATCAGTGAGCCTACACAAGTGTAACAAGGTAATAGACTCATCACATAACACACAATTCTCATAGTGAGAACAATAGAAACAATTAATAAAAAGGAGGAATCCTATAGACATGTTTCTACTAAAAATTTTCTATGCAAGCATGCATAACAAATAAAGTACTAAAATGCAAACAAGGAACCATGTTATCATAATGGGAATGAAAACATGTCCTCATGCAAGGATACACAAATATCTACCAAACACAAGTTGGAAGGAAAAATAATTCAATACAAAAAAAATGCTAGGGAAACTAGTACTACTCAAACATGAGGAATCAATGGATGCATTTCAATCAAGTAATTTAAATACAACCAGAGGGTCCATGTTATAAAAACAGGAGTGAAAAACATCTATAATTGCTATAACAAAAATATCCCATTTAACAAAACAATGCATCCATTTGCAGGGCAACTCCTACATACTAGTAGTAATAAACAGGGCATTACTAGAGGAATCAAACAACACTCCAAGAATGGATTTTTCCTAGCAATCCACACATGATTACAACCACTTACAAACAGAAGCATACATATTTTCATTTAGCACAAAAAAAATCCCAAGCAAAAATACTAGGCACTCATTAGTTTGAGAACTATATAAAAGAAACACATCTAGTGTGGGGGAAATAATGTTTCCACCAAAAATGCAATGACACCAGTGGGTGTTCCACTAGAATAACAAAGCATTAAGAGGTCACAATGCCTCTGGTCATACTTGCTAAAAATTAACAAAAGACTAAACTAGCATCTAGTGCATTAACCATACTAGTAGAAAATATTAGGATGCAAAAATAAGCAAGGTAATGCTACTCATGCTATTGTTTTCACACAAGTGAAAACTCTAGGGTTCAAGTACTCATAAAAATATAAACAAAATGCTACTGGTCCTATGAATACAACACAAAAATATGTGGCTACACAACCACAAATGCTTATGTCAAAAATTCCACACATGAGGGAATTTTTCCATAACATTCTCATAGTCATGACAAAGCTACTCATGCTTTTCTACCAATTCAAATGCAAGCTAGCAGATATGATAACAACACAATATAAGTACCAACATGGTACTGGATCTAATCTCTCAACACAACAATCCAAGTGCTTGCACATAAATTAATCACTCAAAAATTCTATGCAAGTATTAACTAGAGATAAAACATATGCTATTAACAAAAATCCTATTTCTTCTCAACTCAAGTCCACACAATCTAACATGATAAAATAGCTAAGTAACACTTAGAAAACAATTTCACACAACTTTTACATGCTAGAAAACATCATTGCAACACAAAAATATATTCACACAATTTAATTACCTAAAATGCCAAAATGGCAGAAACAAGCAATTTAAAGATCTGTCCACCAAATTTTCTATGATGCTCTAAAAATTAAACCCAGCTAGTTTTTGATAGCCCTAAACATATACAAGACCAGCCAATTGAGTTTGCATCAAAAATCATTTTTAATTATTTTATAAAAATCACCAAAGTGCTCTCTGGTGTTTTACCAAATTGCATGCCATTTGAAAAATATTAGGAATTTGGAAGAAACGTTAACTGATCCTGTTAGGAAATTTCAAGGGCTTTCCAATCCAATTGGATACACCTCATTCTGAGTTGTGAAATTAAAATGGTGCTCATTTTGGTGTTTCTGGTATCTGTTGCCAAACCATTTTTCATTCCTAAAATAACCATCCAAATGTAGATCTACAAGTTGGAGATGGTTTAGATTTTGTTTCTTTACCACTGTGAATTTTAGTTTGGTCAAATTCATCTTTTAGGTAGGTTTTTAAAGCCAAAAGTAAACAGGTCTGTCTCTGTAAAAAAAATTAATAGGAAACACACATGGATGGGCCAGATCCAACAGTGGGCCGGCCAGATCCAGACTCACCGCGAGCAGAGCCAGCCTTAGCCGCTGACTCGCGGGACAGGCCGCCACGGGGGCTGCCACGCAGGCAAGCACGGCCCCACTTGCAGGTTTGACTATCCCGCGCGGGGTCAAGGGGCGCTGACGCCCGCATGACGTCGTCGCGACCTCACTCGCCGGCGAGGAGGCTCCGGCGAGCTCGTACACGGCGAATCCGGCCACGTTTCTCGAATCCAAAACCATCTACACGTAGCTATCGTTGCGGGGAACCAAATGAACTCAACCTCGCTTCCCGGGAAGGCGCCGGAGAGCGGCGGCGTCGGCAACGCGCGGCGGCCGGACAGCGGCCACGGCTCGGCGTCGTTCTAGAGGGAGAGGGAGGGGGGAAAAGGGAAGGAGGGGTTTGCCTGCTCACCACGAACATGAGGGACGGCTCGTCGAGGACGGAGGAAGCTCGAGGGCGCGGGAATGGCTCGCCGGAGTCCTCCCGGAGCCGAAGGAGAAACTGGATGGCGCGGGCTCCCTGCGCCATCATGCCGTGATTCCTTCTGCCGAGAGGGCATACTCGACGAGGCGGAGACGATGGTGCTAACGGCGACCGGCGACGAGGTCCCCTGCGGCCGAATCGACGGCGACCTAATAGTTAGGGTTTCGGGTTTGGGGCAAGAACTTGAAGAGAGAGAGAGAGAGAGCTCGAGTGGGGGGGAGAGAGAGCAACTGGGCAGACAAGAGCACATGGGGGGCCTCTTATTCCTCCTCGAAAGCTTCTAATCGAAGCAATGGCTAGGGTTACTGCATCTACAGAGGAGCTAGAGGAAGAAGATGACTCAGCTCACAACTAGGTCCCTGGCCAATTTTCAAAGAGGTCCCTATCCTATCTGAAAAAGGCTGTTTTCACTAGGAAAACAAAGTCAAAATTTAAAATCCTTTTGCCCAAAATTCTTATTAGTTGAGATGTAGAACATATGTGAAAATTGGCTCAATTAGATAAACTTGATAATTCAAAGTTGTTCAAATTTCAAATCTGACATAAATGGTCATTGAATTTATTAACCTACTTAGGAGCTTCCAAAAATGATAACTTTTGGCACACATTCCTTATTTGATGTGTTCCTTATGTGGTAGAAAATTCAAGTCATTTTGAGTTACTTCATAGAACAAAGTTGTTCAAATTTCTAAAAGGAGCTATCTAGAAAACAGGGGTTTTCGGCAACTTAACGTATTCAAAAACTTGTGCCCTTTTGGTTTTCATCCTTATTTATTATATAGAGCATGTGGTATTTATTTCATGGCATTTTGAAAAAGTTTGTAGAACAAACTTGTTCAAAATCCCAAATGTTGCTGTGGAGAAAAACCATGTTTTCAGGACTTTAATGGATTCAATTTTTTGTCTCCTCTTGTTTGTGTTCTTTATTTGTTATAAGGAAGCAATGGTATTAATTTCAGATCATTTGAAGAAAGTTTCCAATAGTAACTTGTTTGGGTTTTCTGTTTCTGGAAATATTGGAAATTCAATTTAATAAGGCACTTGGCTTTTCTTTAACAATGATTTGCCAAAAAAATTATGTGACTAGAGATAGCAAGTCAATGCTCTCCAATACTTTTGTTTTTAAGCTTGCAAGGTTGGAAAAACATTTGATAAGATTTTGGTGAAGCATCTAAGAATGCCTCTTTTTCCTGATAATCTTTTAGGGAAATTTATTAAGTGTTTCCTCTTTCTTAATTTAGGCCTTGGAATAATATTCAACAAGTAATAGATTCATAAGATAGATTTGGAAAACTCTTTGATCAATATTTACTTTAGAAAATATTGCCAAGGTCATTAGAACAATATGTTGAATATTTTGTTTTCAATTTCTTAGCCCTGTAAGTTTATATAATTAGTTTGTTTAGTTGCACTCAAACAAATACAACCAAAGTTTAATTGTCAAGAAATTAGCAAAACAACTGTGTTATCAGGTATTCCAAAATTGGGATGTGACAGAATGCCTACCGTAAGACTAGAGATGAGTATACGGAAATTAGCTGTCTTATGCTTGCACACATGGAACCGGACTTGCAGCAGCAGTCGAGAATGTTGAGGCCTACGATATGATCGAAAGCCTCAAAAGTATGTTCCAGGCTCAAGCAAAGACCGAGAGGTATCAAGTCTCTCAAGCTTTGCTAGGCTGTAAGCTCAAAGACGGCGATCCACTGAGTCCGCATGTAATCAAAATGACTAGTTACGTGCAGTATCTGGATAGGCTGGGCTTCCCCATTAACGAAGAGTTCGCTACTGATATAATTCTGAACTCTCTTCCTAGTGCGTATGGTCCGTTCATTTCGAACTACCACATGCATGGTATTGATAAGAAGATCACTGAATTACATGGGATGCTCAAAACGGCAGAGGCTGCTCTCAAGAAAGGCGACAGTCAAGTGTTGATAGTGCAGAATAAGACTAAGTTCAAGAAGAGATCTTGGACTAAGAAGAAGAAGGATACGTCAGGAGGCAACGCCCATGGCCCTCTCCAGAGCGCTTCCTCAAAGACTAAGCCATCTCCTACAGCCGGAGCCAACTGCTTCTATTGCAAGCAGGATGGCCACTGGAAGAGAAACTGCACCAAATATTTGGCTGACAGAGCCAAGAGTGGAGGTGTGACTTCCAACTCAGGTACGCTTGTGTGCAATGTTATAGACATTTATCTTGCTGATGCACCTAACAGTTCTTGGGTATATGATACCGGATCAGTTATTCACATATGCAAGTCGTTGCAAGGACTGGTAAGAACTAGGAGCGTGGCAAGATGAGAGGTTGATATTCGGGTCGGCAACAAGGCGAGAGTCGCTGCGTTGGAAGTCGGCACGATGCAACTTCATTTACCTTCAGGATTTTTAATGGAGCTGAATAATTGTTATTATGTTCCAGTGCTTAGTCGAAACCTTATTTCCGCCTCATGTTTGATGAGACAAGGTTATGAGTCGAATATTAAGAATAATGGTTGTTCTTTATATTTGAAAGATATGTTTCATGGCTTTGCACCCGTTCAGGATGGGTTATTTATTTTGAATCTTGATAGTGAATCGGTCTATAATATAAATCTGAAAAGGTTGAAACCAAATGATCTAAATATGACTTATTTTTGGCACCGTCGGCTTGGTCATATAAGTTGGAAGCGCATGAAGAAGCTCCATGATGATGGACTTCTAACTTCGTTCGACTTAGAGTCATTCGAGACATGCGAATCATGCCTACTAGGCAAAATGACCAAGACACCTTTTGCAAGGAGTTGTGAAAGGGCGTCCGACTTGTTGGAACTTATACATGGTGATGTATGTGGTCCAATGAGCACGACAGCCAGAGGTGGTTATGAGTACTTCATAACTTTTACTGATGATTTTAGTAGGTATGGATATATCTATTTAATGAAACACAAGTCGGAAGCCTTTGAGAAATTCAAGGTATTCCAGAGCGAAGTACAAAATTAGCTCGGCAAGAAAATAAAGTTTCTACGGTCGGACCGTGGAGGCGAGTACATGAGCCATGAGTTTGATGACCATCTAAAGAGTTGTGGAATAGTTCCTCCACTAACTCCGCCAAGTACACCGCGGAGAAACGGTGTATCAGAACGGAGAAATCAGACCCTGTTTGTCGCACCCGGACTTCTAGAGGATACTCGTAGTTCCGTTGAACAGTAGATGATTGGATTACGGGGATTACCGGCACCCGCATCTCTTACGAGTAGGCCAACACACGTATGTGTGACAACCAACCCCTATTGTTCATCGTCTACGTAAACCATCCCATAGAAATCAGGATACTACCATTGACGTACTTCATACCATACACACATGGTACGTCAACGGTGTTTAACAAGATGATAGCACCACAGATCTCTAAGACACAAATAAATAGAAATAAGTTGCAAATAGCTCTCACTAGAGCAGAGATAGCAAATACAATCATCCAGAGGACACATGTCCCAACATATCATCATTACAACACAGCGGAAGCATTCAACATGTCTGAGTACAGACAAGATCCAAATAGGCCTAAGAGGCCGGAAACGAAAAGACGGAGCCCATCCACGAAGTCCCGGATCCTGCCCGGGTCCGCTATCTACTCGCCAGCAGTCTTGTCATACTCCACGTAGTAGCCACCATGGGGATCCTCGGAAACATAGTCTGCGGAAACCACAGCCCCAAAGGGGTCAGTACATAAACGTACTGGCAAGCAAGACTCACAGGTCACCAAAGCGTACCCGTCAACATCAAGCATAGATGCTTTGGGTTCAACGGAAGAAAGGGGTGATACAAAAGATACGTCAGCTGGCTGCACTAACCAACTACAGAACATACTACAACTTCCGGCTAACAGAAAGGAGATAAGATAGCGTATCGTAACCAACTAACAACTAACTCCAAACAAACCCATCCTGGATCTCGCCCCTTATCCAAAGAAGCAATCCGAGGACAACTCACACAGTTGGATTAATGATGGTTCAAGTTATTGTGTCAATAAGACTATTACTAGTCAAGTTATCATTAGTTAGGTGTAAGTTGTTCTGAGTACTTGTTAGCCAGTACTTTCACCAAGTCATCCATAACCGCGGAAAACACGGCTTCTCGAGAAGATTTACCCTGCAGGGGTGCACCAATTTGGCCGTACACGTAAGAATAATCCGCCAGATGGAATGGCCCTTCCACCAAGCGGGGCACTCAACACAACTCAACTCTTCTTCGCATCAAGCCCAAAGAACCACGTGATGTGCGTGCGCGGCTAATCGAGCCCCCACGAAGAAAAGGGGGGCCCTCATAGCACTCTAAGACCACGCCGTCCTAAATGCCGACTACAAAAGTTCCACGCTGGCGCCAAGGGTTCGCACCTGCACATGCATGCATCAAATGGAAAGCCCGAACTAAGTGTGGCGATTTGGACGAGATGCAAATCGAATCAAATTGAGGGGGGCGCCCATACACGCTTCTCACATGCGGTTAGTGCGCTCTTCATGGTTCAGTAGACAAGACCTTTTTCCTAATTAGGGTCGACACTAGCAGGCCTCAAAACCACGCCGGGCCTCCTGCCGGTGCCTTATCATCAAATTATTATTAACCATAACATTAATAGGATTGTTGTTTAACAGCGAGCCCCAGAACATAATGATATAGTAACAGAAAGTAACGGACAGCAGACTCGAGCAAAAAAAACCCTAAGCATGCTAGTAAGACACGGGCAACAAGCAATGGGGTTATAGGTGTGGAGGTGAGGCTATATCAGGGTTAAAGGATAACATGTGATAGCATCGAACACAAGCAACGATTCATAGGGCTAGCAGAATAGACAACGGAAGTATCGGTCCAATGTGGAAAGGAACACAATGGTTCATGTGAGTGAATACTTGCCTGCAAACTCAGCAGCCTGGTACTGAGCTAGATCCTCAGAAGGGGTGTCGTAAGTATCGTCTGTCTCAACGTCGTCGTCTATCCGAGAAGAAGCAAACAAACAACACAGAGAGACAAACAATCAATAACATGGCATAGTTCACAAACATGGGATGATGCATGACCATTAAATTGATGCATCAAAATAAACTAGTTGACAAGATAACATGTTTAAATGGACCCATATACAATTGGGATTGCATATGGAAAGCCCATGATTAAGGTTGAAATAATTGTTCTACAACTAAACATCATGTGTAATTGAATTAGCATGATGCATGGATGAGGAAAACAGAAAGAAAACAACCATAGGTTCAATGTGAAATAAGGTTTACCAAGTTTGGAATTTCATTTATTAAGTTATGAAAATTTGCTTCTTAAAGGTGTTACACAAGCATTTGTTGTTTTCACCAATTTTAATTGTTCAAAATAGATAACAAAGTTCATAATTGGAAAGAACACAAAATTTTAGGGGAATTACATGTTTCACTTGTTGGAAAAGGATTTAGAATAATTACTTATGAATTAAACAAGTTTAAACAAGATTTAAATGAAATTAATTCAAGTTGAATTTAATTGAATTTTTATTTGTGCAGAACAGTAAACCAATTTCATATTTGAAAAGTTATGTTTTCCTGGTTTGAAAACATATTTTATATGTTCAAATAATTTAATTTGAGCAAGTTATGAATTTAGCAAATGTTAAATGATTTAAACAAGGTTTAAATTATTTAACCAATTTTAATAATTCAAAACATGAAACAAATTTTTTATTTGAAAAGGTGGTTCAAAATGGCATGGAAAACATATTTTATTTGTTGAAAATGGATTTAAAATGAGCAAGTTATTAATTTGGCAATTTTAAATGCATTAATCAAGAAACAGTTGTGTTCAGCAATTTAATTTATTTTAAACAGAACACAAAGTTGATATTTGCAAAGTATATGAAAAATGGAATGGAAAACATATTTAGTTTGTTGAATTTGGAATTTTTATGCCCAAGTTATGAATTTTGCAAAATTAAGTGAATTAAACAAGGATTCAAATAGTTCACCAATTTAAAATATTCAAAAAGTAAACAATTTATATTTGGGTAGAGAATTTAATTTGGAGTGGAAAACATATTTAAAATGTTGAAATTGGAGTTAAAATGAATTATTTAAGCAATTTCCAAGATTAGGTATTATTCTGCCATTTTAAATAATAGCTAGGGACTTAGAAAAATATTGCAGGGACCTAGAAGATAGTTAGCAAGGACTGTCCTGTGATTAGAACTTTGTTCTAGGCCTGGAAAAATAAAAAAATGGAAAAGATTGGGTTTTGCGAGGGGTGGGATTCGAACCCACACCCTCCTGGGCGCGCGCAGAGAGCCACTGCCACTGCGGTGTGATGTGTGTTTGTTGACAGGTAAGGCGGCGGGAGGGTTAAGGTGTTGCTCGCGCTAACTGAACCTTTGCAGGTTCAGTTTGCTGAAAAAAATCGACGGAAGGCAGCCGGCGGCAGCTGCCGTGATGCTGCGCTCACGTGGGGTTGCGGTCCGCCGTGTGCGTGTGGTGTGGTGGGTGCTCGTGCGTGCGGAGAGTACAGCGATAGGGAGAAAGGGGAGGTGAGGCTCACCTCTCTGAAGAAAAACAGCAGGCGCGGCGCAGGGAGGCGACGGTGGCGATGTCGAGGACGGCGGCGGCGCTCCGGCGGACCCCCGTCACCGAGGAGGGGTCGGAGAGGAAGAGGGAGTCGCGGGGAATCCATTCCCGTGCCCACCCTGCTCGGAGGGAGGCAAGATCGACGGCGATCGCCGGAGGGAGGAGGTGGTGGTGATCGGTTTCAGTTACAGAGAGGCAGAGGTGGCGCGCGGGGAGAGAAAGAGGAAGAGCTAGGCGGCGGCAGGCGAGGGAGAGAGGAGGGAGAAGGGTAGAGGGGAGAGCCCTAGGGTAGCTAGGGCTTAAATGGAGGGGGGATAGCGAGCTCGGCCGTTGCTGCTGCTTCTCTGTCGACGTGGATGCGATGGATGTCAAGCCGTACAGAGGTTGAAGATGAGCGAGGGGGGTACCAGGCCAGGGGAGAGATGGTGGGCTGGGCCTGGCTGGCCTGCCCCTCTCTCCCTTTGGTTTTATTTTTTATTTTCCCTTTCTTCTTTTTTTTTTGTAGAAAAGAATAAGAGAAGAATAGATGGGTTTTTTAGGAGTAGAAAAATTAGGAAAATTTTTGTAGTGCTTATTTATTGTAACAGCAACTTAGGGCAACTTTGGTTTTCCAAAAATTTCAAAATTAGTTGTTGTTTGTAAATTTAATTGAATTTAAGTAATTTGGATATTAGATGAATAATGGTGACTTAAGCAATTTAAGAGTTTGTGATTACAAGTTAATTTGAAACAAAGGAATGTTTTGTAATTTTCATAATGTTGAAAAATGGTTGTTGTTTGGAAATATAATTGAATTTGAAAAGGAATTTGAATTAAGTGAATTTGCTATTAAATGAATTATTGAAACTTAAACAATTTGATGGTTTGAACTTTATAGTTTAATGAAAACAACTTGATGTTTTGATTTGGATAATTTTATTTGAAAATTGTAACAGCACAAGTATGAAACAAAAGGTTTGAAATTTGATTTGAAATTCAAATAGAAAACAAAGGAAAACAAAGGAAAACAGAGGAAAACAAATGGAAAACAAAGCAAAACAAATGCAATGAACATGCTGTCATGATGCAAAACATAAAATAACAGAGAGCAAACATTCTAATGGCTATTTTTCATACTTGGGATGCTACAAAACGCCCCCCCTTGAAGGAATCGTGCCCCAAGATTCCTACTGAGAAGAGAAAAGGTCCGGATACTTCTTGCGAAGATCCTCTCGAGCTGTGACACGTGAAACACATCGTGCACCTTGGATAGTTTTTCTGGACGTTCAAGACGATAGGCATTCCTGGCAACTCTTCTGGAAAGACGTCAGGGAATTCGCAAACCACCGGAACATTTTCGAGTAAAGGTAGAGGTTTTGTATCGAGGGTTTATAGCTGAATGGAACTTGATTCATTTGGAGAATAGACTATCTGGCCAGAAGGGTGGAACAGAGTTATTGATTAGACGCCGGTAGAAGAACTGAAGTGGAAAGCAACAACAAGGTTTCAACGGATGAAAAGGGTGTTGAGAAGAACAGGATATCAACATCGAGAAAACACGAGATCAAAACACTCCTGAGGTACTACGGAAAACCCATCCGGGCTTCTAAAGGATCAATATGTACTGCTTAAGGAATAGAGGATCTGCTTCCGGGGCTTACACGCCTCCGTTCTCAATCATGAGTAGGCAACATGATAAATCATGTCACAACCACCTCCATTCCTATGGTCTAGTAGATATAACCATCCTAGAGAAACCAGGATTCGTGAAATCCTAACTTGAAAGTTTAGATGAGAAGAGAAAACAACGTTGCACTTCCTTACCAGAAAAGGGAGGGTGGGTGGGGAAAGAAATAAAAGGGCAGAATTCCTACGTTTCATTTTTCCTATATAGCTACAAAATAGTTTCTAGACTCAACTGCGACCAGTAAAAAGGGATCCTACAGGCAGACAGGCTCTGATACCATTTGTCGCACCCAGACTTCTAGAGGATACTCGCAGTTCCGTTGAACAGTAGATGATTGGATTACGGGGCTTACCGGCACCCGCATCTCTTACGAGTAGGCCAACACACGTATGTGTGACAACCAACCCCTACTGTTCATCGTCTACGTAAACTATCCCATAGAAATCAGGATACTACCATTGACGTACTTCATACCATACACACATTGTACGTCAACGGCGTTTAACAAGATGATATCACCACAGATCTCTAAGACACAAATAAATAGAAATAAGTTGCAAATAGCTCTCACTAGAGCAGAGATAGCAAATACAATCATCCAGAGGACACATGTCCCAACATATCATCATTACAACACAGCGGAAGCATTCAACATGTCTGAGTACAGACAAGATCCAAATAGGCCTAAGAGGCCGGAAACGAAAAGACGGAGCCCATCCACGAAGTCTCGGATCCTGCCCGGGTCCGCTATCTACTCGTCAGCAGTCTCGTCATACTCCACGTAGTAGCCACCATGGGGATCCTCGGAAACGTAGTCTGCGGAAACCACAGCCCCAAAGGGGTCAGTACATAAACGTACTGGCAAGCAAGACTCACAGGTCACCAAAGCGTACCCGTCAACATCAAGCACAGATGCTTTGGGTTCAACGGAAGAAAGGGGTGATACAAAAGATACGGCAGCTGGCTGCACTAACCAACTACAGAACATACTACAACTTCCGGCTAACAGAAATGAGATAAGATAGCGTATCGTAACCAACTAACAACTAACTCCAAACAAACCCATCCTGGATCTCGCCCCTTATCCAAAGAAGCAATCCGAGGACAACTCACACAGTTGGATTAATGATGGTTCAAGTTATTGTGTCAATAAGACTATTACTAGTCAAGTTATCATTAGTTAGGTGTAAGTTGTTCTGAGTACTTGTTAGCCAGTACTTTCACCAAGTCATCCATAACCGCGGAAAACACGGCTTCTCGAGAAGATTTACCCTGCAGGGGTGCACCAATTTGGCCATACACGTAAGAATAACCCGCCAGATGGAATGGCCCTTCCACCAAGCGGGGCACTCAACACAACTCAACTCTTCTTCGCATCAAGCCCAAAGAACCACGTGCTGTGCGTGCGCGGCTAATCGAGCCCCCACGAAGAAAAGGGGGACCCTCATAGCACTCTAAGACCACGCCTCCCTAAATGCCGACTACAAAAGTTCCACGCTGGCGCCAAGGGTTGGCACCTGCACATGCATGCATCAAATGGAAAGCCCGAACTAAGTGTGGCGATTTGGACGAGATGCGAATCGAATCAAATTGAGGGGGGCGCCCATACACGCTTCCCACATGCGGTTAGTGCGCTCATCATGGTTCAGTAGACAAGACCCTTTTCCTAATTAGGGTCGACACTAGCAGGCCTCAAAACCACGCCGGGCCTCCTGCCGGTGCCTTATCATCAAATTATTATTAACCATAACATTAACAGGATTGTTGTTTAACAGCGAGCCCCAGAACATAATGATATAGTAACAGAAAGTAACAGATAGCAGACTCGAGCAAAAACAACCCTAAGCATGCTAGTAAGACACGGGCAACAAGCAATGGGGTTATAGGTGTGGAGGTGAGGCTATATCAGGGTTAAAGGATAACATGTGATAGGATCGAATACAAGCAACGATTCATAGGGCTAGCAGAATAGACAACAGAAAGTATCGGTATCCAATGTGGAAAGGAACACAATGGTTCATGTGAGTGAATACTTGCCTGCAAACTCAGCACCCTGGTACTGAGCTAGATCCTCAGAAGGGGTGTCGTAAGTATCGTCTGTCTCAACGTCGTCGTCTATCCAAGAAGAAGCAAACAAACAACGCAGAGAGACAAACAATCAATAACATGGCATAGTGCACAAACATGGGATGATGCATGACCATTAAATTGATGCATCAAAATAAACTAGTTGACAAGATAACATGTTTAAATGGACCCATATACAATTGGGATTGCATATGGAAAGCCCATGATTAAGGTTGAAATAATTGTTCTACAACTAAACATCATGTGTAAGTGAATTAGCATGATGCATGGATGAGGAAAACAGAAAGAAAACAACCATAGGTTCAATGTGAAATAAGGTTTACCAAGTTTGGAATTTCATTTATTAAGTTATGAAAATTTGCTTCTTAAAGGTGTTACACAAGCATTTGTTGTTTTCACCAATTTTAATTGTTCAAAATAGATAACAAAGTTCATAATTGGAAAGAACACAAAATTTTAGGGGAATTACATGTTTCACCTGTTGGAAAAGGATTTAGAATAATTACTTATGAATTAAACAAGTTTAAACAAGATTTAAATGAAATTAATTCAAGTTTGAATTTAATTGAATTTTTATTTGTGTAGAACAGTAAACCAATTTCATATTTGAAAAGTTTATGTTTTCCTGGTTTGAAAACATATTTTATATGTTCAAAAATAATTTAATTTGAGCAAGTTATGAATTTAGCAAATGTTAAATGATTTAAACAAGGTTTAAATTATTTAACCAATTTTAATAATTCAAAACATGAAACAAATTTTTTATTTGAAAAGGTGGTTCAAAATGGCATGGAAAACATATTTTATTTGTTGAAAATGGATTTAAAATGAGCAAGTTATGAATTTGGCAATTTTAAATGCATTAATCAAGAAACAGTTGTTTTCAGCAATTTAATTTATTTAAAACAGAACACAAAGTTGATATTTGCAAAGTATATGAAAAATGGAATGGAAAACATATTTAGTTTGTTGAATTTGGAATTTTTATGCCCAAGTTATGAATTTTGCAAAATTAAGTGAATTAAACAAGGATTCAAATAGTTCACCAATTTAAAATATTCAAAACAGTAAACAAAATTTATATTTGGGTAGAGAATTTAATTTGGAGTGGAAAACATATTTAAAATGTTGAAATTGGAGTTAAAATGAATTATTTAAGCAATTTCCAAGATTAGGTATTATTCTGCCATTTTAAATAATAGCTAGGGACTTAGAAAAATATTGCAGGGACCTAGAAGATAGTTAGCAAGGACTGTTCTGTGATTAGAACTTTGTTCTGGGCCTGGAAAAATAAAAAAATGGAAAAGATTGGGTTTTTGCGAGGGGTGGGATTCGAACCCACACCCTCCTGGGCGCGCGCAGAGAGCCACTGCCACTGCGGTGTGATGTGTGTTTGTTGACAGGTATGGCGGCGGGGGGGGGGGGTTAAGGTGTTGCTCGCGCTAACTGAACCTTTGCAGGTTCAGTTTGCTGGAAAAAAATCGACGGAAGGCAGCCGGCGGCAGCTGCCGTGCTGCTGCGCTCGCGTGGGGTTGCGGTCCGCCGTGTGCGTGTGGTGTGGTGGGTGCTCGTGCGTGCGGAGAGTACAGCGATAGGGAGGAAGGGGAGGTGAGGCTCACCTCTCTGAAGAAAAACAGCAGGCGCGGCACAGGTAGGCGACGGTGGCGATGTCGAGGACGGCGGCGGCGCTCCGGTGGACCCCCGTCACCGAGGAGGGGTCGGAGAGGAAGAGGGAGTCGCGGGGAATCCATTCCCGTGCCCACCCTGCTCGGAGGGAGGCAAGATCGACGGCGATCGCCGGAGGGAGGAGGTGGTGGTGATCGGTTTCAGTTACAGAGAGGCAGAGGTGGCGCGCGGGGAGAGAAAGAGGAAGAGCTAGGCGGAGGCAGGCGAGGGAGAGAGGAGGGAGAAGGGTAGAGGGGAGAGCCCTAGGGTAGCTAGGGCTTAAATGGAGGGGGGAGAGCGAGCTCGGCCGTTGCTGCTGCTTCTCTGTCGACGTGGATGCGATGGATGTCAAGCCGTACAGAGGTTGAAGATGAGCGAGGGGGGTACCAGGCCAGGGGAGAGATGGTGGGATGGGCCTGGCTGGCCTGCCCCTCTCTCCCTTTGGTTTTATTTTTTATTTTTCCTTTCTTCTTTTTTTTTGTAGAAAAGAATAAGAGAAGAATAGATGGGTTTTTTAGGAGTAGAAAAATTAGGAAAATTTTTGTAGTGCTTATTTATTGTAACAGCAACTTAGGGCAACTTTGGTTTTCCAAAAATTTCAAAATTAGTTGTTGTTTGTAAATTTAATTGAATTTAAGTAATTTGGGATATTAGATGAATAATGGTGACTTAAGCAATTTAAGAGTTTGTGATTACAAGTTAATTTGAAACAAAGGAATGTTTTGTAATTTTCATAAAGTTGAAAAATGGTTGCTGTTTGGAAATATAATTGAATTTGAAAAGGAATTTGAATTAAGTGAATTTGCTATTAAATGAATTATTGAAACTTAAACAATTTGATGGTTTGAACTTTATAGTTTAATGAAAATAACTTGATGTTTTGATTTGGATAATTTTATTTGAAAATTGTAACAGCACAAGTATGAAACAAAAGGTTTGAAATTTGATTTGAAATTCAAATAGAAAACAAAGGAAAACAAAGGAAAACAAATGGAAAACAAAGCAAAACAAATGCAATGAACATGATGCAAAACATAAAATAACAGAGAGCAAACATTCTAATGGCTATTTTTCATACTTGGGATGTTACACTGTTGGACATGGTACAATCAATGATGAGTCGGACAGATCTACCTTTATCGTCTTGGGGTTATTGTCTAGAAACTGCAGCGTTCACACTAAACAGAGTACCATCAAAGTCAGTAGAGAAGATGCCGCATGAGATGTGGACTGGCAAAAGGCCAAGTTTGTCTTTTCTTAAGATTTGGTGTTGTGAAGCATTTCTCAAGCGACTTCAGTCGGACAAGCTCACGCCCAAGTCGGATAAGTGTATTTTCGTGGGGTATCCAAGGGAAACCTTGGGGTACTACTTCTACAACCGAGAAGAGGGCAAAGTGTTTATTGCTCAGAACGGTGTCTTCATTGAGAAAGATTTTCTCAGTCGGGGAGTCAGTGGGAGCACAGTGCAACTCGAAGAAATTCGAGAGGAACCAGCTAGGGGCGAGTCGGCGAAGGCCTTGGAGGCTGAGCCAGTCGTGGTACCTACGCCGGTAACAGCACCTGAACCACGGAGATCTGCCAGATTACAAAATGCTCGTGATGTTTTACTATTAGACAGTAATGAGCCGGCAACTTATTCGGAAGCGATGGTGGGATCTGATTCCGAGTCATGGCTTGGAGCCATGAGATCCGAGTTAAAGTCCATGGATGAAAACCAAGTTTGGAATTTGGTTGATCTGTCTGACGGTGCAAGACCCGTCAAGTGCAAATGGGTCTTTAAGAAGAAAACTGATATGGATGGAAATATTTCTGTCTATGAAGCACGACTTGCCGCGAAAGGGTTCCGACAGGTTCAAGGAGTTGACCACGACGAGACCTTCTCTCTTGTAGTGATGCTTAAGTCAGTTCGGATCATGTTATCCATAGCAGCCTATTTCGACTATGAGATATGGCAGATGGATGTCAAGACGGCTTTCCTTAATGGAAATTTAACTGAGGACGTGTATATGATACAGCCCGAAGGTTTTGTCGGTCCAGCTAATGCTGACAAGGTATGCAAACTTTAGAAATCCATTTATGGATTGAAGCAAGCATCTCGAAGTTGAACATTCGCTTTGATGAGGTAGTCAAATCATTTGGCTTCATCAAGAGCGATCATGATTCTTGTTTATACAAGAAGTTTAGTGGGAGCAAAGTAAATTTTTCTAATCTTATATGTGGACGACATATTACTGATGGGAAATGATGTCATGATGTTGCAAGAAACCAAAGAATCATTGGAAAGGAGTTTCTCAATGAAGGATTTGGGTGAGGCGACTTACATATTAGGAATCGGGATATATGGAGATAGATCAAGGCGGCTCATTGGATTGAGTCAGAGTACATATCTAGACAAAGTTTTGAAGAAATTCAAAATGGAAGAGTCTAAGAAGGGGTTCTTACCGATGTCCCATGGTATAAAACTTAGCAAGACTCAGTGTCCTACGACGAATGATGAGCGAAGTCGGATGAGTGTGATTCTGTATGCTTCGGCAATCGGATCCATCATGTATGCCATGATTTGTACTAGGCCAGATGTTTCCTATGCTCTAAGTGTAACGAGCAGGTACCAGGCTGACCCTGGCGAAGCCCACTGGGCAGCGGTTAAAAACATCCTTAAGTACTTGAGAAGGACTAAGGAAATGTTCCTAGTTTATGGAGGTGATGAGGAATTCAGTGTAAAGGGTTACACGGATGCGAATTATCTCACCAACTCAGATGATTCTCGTTCGCAATCTGGATACGTGTTCGTAATGAACGGAGGGGCTATGAGCTGGAAGAGTTCCAAGCAAGATACCGTGTCTGCATATACAACAGAAGCTGAGTATATTGCTGCCTTGGAGGCTGCAAAGGAAGTTGTTTGGATCAGAAACCTCCTGATGGATCTTGGTATGGTTCAGGGAGCGTCCAATCCTTTGGACGTATATTGTGACAACAATGGTGCTATCGCACAAGCCAAGGAACCTAGACAACACCAGAAGAACAAACATATACTCATGCGTTACCACCTCATTCGTCAGTTTGTCGACCAAGGTGATATCAAGTTATGCAAAGTACACACGGATGCAAACATTGCAGATCCGTTGACAAAGGTGCTACCACAGCCAAATCATGAGGCGCATATGAGAGGTATGGGCATTCGATGCCTAGGCATATGATGTCGAAATAATTGACTCTAGTGCAAGTGGGAGACTGTTGGGAATATGCCCTAGAGGCAATCATGTATGATGTAATTCCCAATGTATTCATAAAGTTATTAAGTCGTCCTTGTTTTGAACATCTCATATATGTCATTGGATATGTGATTCGATTGTGGAACTATGTATTCATGTTGTTCATGCTAAATTGTCCTTGGTCATTAAGGTTGTGCTGGACACACACCCTAGACTAATGTGAGTGTTGGTTGATGACTCGGTTCCACTTGTCATGGGCATGGCGATGCCATTCCAACGTTCACAGACTTGGCTAAAGAGTTTAGCAAGTCGGACTGACCCATATTGAGATGCAACGAGTAAGTCTTCATTTGCATGTCTCAATCAATGTAATCCTTAGACCTGAGGTTGTCGCACAATCCGATTTGTGGATCACCGACTTAGGTTCTGTCAAACGATGTTCTGTGACAAGGCGGTTATAAAGGCAGAGTTCGGGTCGAATGAGAAGCAAGTTGTGTGATGTGGATAATCAAGATGGGATTTTGCCCCTCCGAATGAAGAGATATTCTCTGGGCCCTCTCTAGTGATATGATTCCAGAAGCATGGCCATGCGTGACTCAGTTAAGTGTTAACTAGGTCTATTGACTAAGAGTTAGTCAGATGAATCATATATCACGGACCGAGAAGAGAGTTGAGCTATTAAGGGATGACGATAATTTGCCTATAGTTTGACAAGGTATATCGTGGGGCAAAAGGGACTAAGATGAAAGTCACATTGGAAGGTATGTCGTCATGACTCTATGGCACTTGGGAGTCGGCATGTTCTGCTAGGAGCCGCTACCGACTGATCGATTGAGAGTTGGACTCCAATCGTGTCCAAGTCGCCATGAGCCTACATGGTCGCACATTTAAGAGCGGGAGCAAGTGTATTGGTCGAGTTGGACCCGAACCGGAAATGTACTGAGTTTGTGAGTCGGACTCACAGAGGGAATGGGCCACAAGCGTTGTGAAGCCCACTACCACTCGCTATATAAAGAGGGGCGCAAGTTGCCCAGCGGGCAGGTTACTCCACCCCCATGCGTTGGGAACCCTAACCTCACTCAGTCCAGCCGTCACACCGGACCTAGCAGTCCGCCGTCGGAGCTCCTCCTCGTACGTGTGGATACCAGCAGAGGTGTTGTACGTTCAGCACTTTGACGTTCGCGGGATTGGATCTGCTGGATCGGATCGTGGGACTACACTGCATCGACGCGCTGCATCGATAATCTGCACCTGCGCGTCTAGTGGTAATCCTCGTGGCCTTCTACCTCGGCTAGATCTTGGAAGTACCGCGTAGAAAAGTTTTTGTTTATCTCTACGCGTTCCAACACACCCCACCAAGCCTCAACCCTCCTCTTACTCTCTGCAAGTGAGGAGAAGCTCGCTCTCGCCCTTGCCCGTGGAACCTTCCCGGGAAGGTTACCTCCACCTCCGTGCTCTGTTATGTGCCTTGTTTGTTGCGTTAGAAAGCCCTACTCGAGGAGCATGTCCCTGACATGGGCGTTTGGCTTGTGGACCTGAAGGTTCGTGGCGCCATCCACGACCCGTGAAGGACGTCCTCGAGCACCACCGTCATTTGGAGCGTTGTCATCGAAGATGCACGCATCCCCTGCGTTCCTCGACCTCCCTCAACCCCTGCAGCACCTCTACATCGCCCAGAACCGCCGTAGGTGAGCCGCCATGAACGCCCAAATTTGTCTAGGGTTTCTTCCCATGTTTTGCATGGCTAGAGGTTGAAGATGCACAGCCGCCGCCAATCTACTCTAATCCTGGCCGTCCACACTCACTTACCTCTTTACCCCACGTCCAGGCCAACCTAGCCCAGTAGCAGCTCGGCCACAGCAGATCCAGCCCGCTTAGTGTTTTTTTCCTGTGAGTTATCTCCTTCCTGTTTAGGCAGAAACTGACAT
Organism: Alopecurus myosuroides; assembly: GCA_028641055.1. NCBI lineage: Eukaryota > Viridiplantae > Streptophyta > Magnoliopsida > Poales > Poaceae > Alopecurus > Alopecurus myosuroides. The sequence goes on from JAPCYS010003517.1 coordinate 21,579, forward strand.
GTAGCTTTGGCCTTGGTAAAAATAGAAAGAATCGGTTTTTGACCAAACCAAAAATCAGGGTGGTAGCTAAGAAAATTCCTAACCATATCCAAGTGATGGTTTCACTTTTGCATTTTATTTGTGGAATAGTATTTATTATACTAGAGACTGTCTGTTTAACCATTTTGGACATAACTTTTTGTATGTGCTCCATTTTGGTCAAATCAAATTGTTTTGAGTAGCCTCTGAATAGATCTATCCATAGTACTTGGCCTCACATCAAGATGAGTTACCAAATGGAAATTCCATCCATTTTGGTAAATGACCAGTAGGCTTTTCTAGGATTTTTAGAAGGAGTTTAAAAATGTTTTTTATGGTGAATCCAATTGGATGAGTTTGTGTGTGACTAGATCTATTTAATCCTAGATTGGATGAATTTTTAGAGGTCTAGATTATTTTTGGTGAGCCTTTTTAGATACAACAGCTTTTCTGTTTTTGGTGTTACTAGTTGGCATGTACGTGCAACCGCACGTATTCATAATTAAGGGGGACATTTTACATGTAGAAATATGGATTAGTACTTATTTTTGCTCGTCCCCATGTTAAGTAAAAATACTAAATATGGGTTTTCTAAGATGCACATATTTTCTTAGCAAAATCAACCTTCTCTCTAAGAAAATTGTACACACGGCCATTTTTTTCCTTTGTTAAGTTCCATTAGTTCATAAATATATAGTATAGCATGTTTCACATTAGGGACTCAATATGTGTAAATTGGAAATTGAAATTTTAAAAATAAACATAAAAGTAAAAATATGCGAGGCTTCTATAGAATATTAGGAGGCTACATGATTTTTGGTGTGATTTATTGGACATTTTAAGATCACTAATCAAATCCAGAAATCCCAGAATTCTGAAAACTCTAACCAGTGGGACCCACCTATTTTCCCCAACGTGTCTTCTTCCTTAAAATAATGAACCAACTGCATGGTGACCCCCTACCGTCGACACGTCATGCATGCTTACCTCCTCGCGAGGATAAGGTCGTGAGGTTGCCCTCTCGCTCTCCCTCTCCCTGTGCTCTCCTCCCCACGAAGCCCGAGCGTCGCTGCGGTTCTCTGCCGTGCCGTCGCTCTATGAAGTTCCAGACGAATCTAAGACTTCCCTTAGCTCCGCTTGAGTGTCTTCTCCTATCAATAAGTAGGATATTAACAAATAATACCTCCTAAGAAACAAGTTTGTGTTTCTAGTTGACCCTAATGGACGCACAAATAGAAAAAGTGAAGCAATCAGACCAACAATATTCAGAGTTAACGGATGAGTGAAAAACATGATTGATATACTTATGAAATCAACTTAATCAGAAAGTGAAACACAAAGCCAGAGTATAGCTTCGGGATTTTACCTTGTGTAGGTTGATGATACACGATGTCAGAAAGTTTCCTTGTGAGGGTACAGATCTTGCCCTCTTCTGCTTCCAAACGCATTGTCCAGACCCTACCGTACGTCGAACCAATCTCGAGAGCATGAACGACGAACTGCTCTGCACCTGCTACAACAGCGAGGCTGGTTTTTTCAGTTGTGGCTAGCTGGTAACATCACGGCGATTGGTGGCCGCGAATAATATTTCAGTGCAAGTCGTCCGTGCTTACGCCATATTTCAGCGCTTCTGCGTGGCATCACAGAGGAGTGAATTCATCGTCAATCCCGTTGATATCCTGCAAAAAAGAATACAGAAATCAAAGGCGACGTGACGCGGTGGATCGTAATGTATGCAATATAATGCTATCGTGATGGGCATCAGATCATCGCGAACTCAAATCCTCGATCTGAGCATAGTGTCTTCATTACGCGCCGCCTGGCACGACGGACTTGTCCCTTATCTGTTGTCGTGCCTTTGAGCCATGCCGTGTTGACGCACTGGTTTGCATAGTCATTTGATGGCTCGGAGTCATAGATGACTGTGTTTTGCAGTCGATTAAAAATAGTCCGTATGAACACAAATAGCAATCGTGTTTTTGTTTTTTAGATGAAATATGCAAGCTCGTGTAGCAAGCTAGCTCTTAAATTAACGTGAGATTGCACTGAAGGTAGAGGAGTTCTACTCGGATGCACCGTACGATTGAGACAAGCAAAAAAAAATTTTTGGGGGTATCCATGACTTTCACGTCACATGGACGTTTTCTTTTCTTGACGTGTTTGGCGTTTTTGTTTTTGGGTATCCATGACTTTCACGTCACATGGACGTTTTGTTTTCTTGACAGCCTATTTACATAGTTGGGGTTGAAACGTGTTTGGCAATTTTTTTTGGCAGCCTATTTGTTGAGCAGCTCAACTCAACATTAAAACGATCTAGATCGTTGGTTGGAGCCTATTGAACGCATGAGATTTAATGTATCCAACTATGTTTGCTCTTTTATAAGTAGTTTAGATTAGATGTGTGTATTTGTTTGAAATAAAATGTGTGTTTGCTTGAGACTTGTTTCCTAGAATGTATAGATGTGTTGACACTTGTTATTAGGTTGTTTTCTTGCAGGACATCTACCATATAAAGTGTGTGCATGTTTGGAAAATCTTTTGGCTATAGAAATAGCATTTGTTATATTCCTAGATTTATTATTTGACTATTGTGTGAACCAATGTTGGTAGGTTTGTTTTACTTAGGTTTGTGATATGCTTGAGTTGATTCCAGTACCATTTTGGTACTGTTATTTTAAGCTATCATCTCTGTTAGCTTGCACCTTATTTTATAGCAAAGCATGTGTAACATTTGTTGCTTGTCTTCACTAGTATTGTTTTCACTAGTATGAATAGCCTTGTATTGATTGCTTGGTTATATTATTTTTTTAATGTGTGACCAGAGGTTTTGCTACCTATAAATGCCTTGGTATTAGTGGGCCCATAACCCACTGGTCCCATTTCATTTTGGTTAGGGACGCAAATCCCCAACCATACACTTATGTGAAAATAGCATGCATTAATATATGTTTGTCTAGTATTTTCCACCAAGGAAAATGGTTGTCATTTCACTTATGTAAGTGAGGTGTTTAGTATTTCCTTGTGAATACTAGTATGTTTAGTTGTGGCTCATTTGTTAACATAATATTCCCTTAGGGGTATCATGTTAAGGAGTGTTTGACTTTTGCTTGGTTTAAATTGAATCTTGTTTGCTAATAGAATGTTTTCCTTGTGATTGATAAATTATGTGTGGATAGATTTCATTGAGTGTTTGGATTTTTGAAAGTGTTTAGTTGATCTTGTATTGAGTGCATAGCTACTGGTTGTATATCATGTCCCTTGATTTCTTGCTATTTAATTGATTAGAAAAGCATGTATTACTAGTGTGGATTGATTGCTTGCTTAGTAGATGTTTTCATGGAATTATTTTAGTGTACTTGCTTACTAGCATGTGTAAGGTGTGTGTGTTGTTAGTGGGTATTTATATCCATGTATTGCTTGTTTAGGAAAAATGCATCCTTGTAGTGGTGTTTGCTTCTCTAGTGGTGAAGTAGTGTCACCACTAGATTGTTTGAGTTGCTCTAGTATTGTTGTCCTTTATTTTATAAGTGTATGATTTATTCTAGCATGTTTAGGACGTGGTTACTTATGTTATTATGCCATGACTCCTTGACTTGCTTGTTGCTATAATTGTAGAATACAATTATTTCTTATATCATGCTTGTGTAGAATTCTCATACTAGAATGCTATTAGTGCACTCTTGTTTTTATGTTATTTGTTAGGAGCATTACCTTTTGTGATGATTGTGTTTTAGATTATGTTTTATGACTTGTTACCATTGGATGAGCTACTGGTTTGTTTGTTTATTTTCATGATTGATGGATTCCTTAACTTTGAATAGACTTAAGTATAGTCAGTAACTAGCATATTCTTTTGTGGTGTGTTTGCTTGTTGTTTGGAGATTATCTGAGTGATTGCCTTACCGTGAGTATTATACTTATGCTATTGTTGTGCTAGTTTTGTTGTTGTTCTTAGTAGTATCTTTTTATCTATGCATTAGTTCAATCATGAACTTGTTTGGTGATGATTGCTTGTGCGTTGTTAATACCCACTGCCATGGGTATTGCTTTGATTGATTGTATTATTTTAGTAGCCTTACCTTTTGTGCCCACAGGCTATACTTTTAGCTTATTGGATATATTATTATGAGAGTGGCACACCCACTCCATATATGGTATGTAAGATGTGGGATATGGTTTCTCAACCTTATGTTTGTCTGACGACAGTTTTGCACCCTGAGAGTTATGTGAGATAGTTTTCTCGATATCGTTTGAGTGTTTCCGCAAGTATAAGTTGCTTGTTGTACGGTGCTGACTTGTTATTTTGTTTGTTCTTTAGTTCTGAGTGTGTGGCTTTTATTATTTTACGACGTTAGAAAGCGAAGGAGAAGAAGCAGCAGGTGTGGAGTTGTGCGTCAAGTTCAAGCTAGTTTAAAGCCAGGGACACTAAGAGTTTTAAGGCAAGCCATCCTGATGCTTGCTACTACACTTATCATTATCTATCATGCATGTTTTACTTCTGAAAAGTTTTACAAAACTTTCATTACCAAAAACTATTTTTGAGTGACTATTACTACTATTAATATTATATATATCATTATTACGCCATTAGTTGATACTTGGTGTTACCAAGCCCACAACCACCATATGGTATTTATTACCACCGAAGATATAAGTCCCTAATGGACATCCTAAAATTATGTTTTTTGCAAAACAAAGGCTTTTATGGAAAACCCGGAGGAAAGGCTGAGCCTTATCCACCGGAGGAATGTTGAAGTGGTCATTTTTTGAAAAATGGTGTTTTACAAAAATAACAAATAACCTAGTCTTCGCCAGACAACCTTTACCGTACTACCACTTAACCCCAACATGGGCACGAGGCTTAACTTGAAGTTTGTTCTTGTTAGTGTGTGTTCTATCTCAATTTTCTATAAGGGTCATCGAGCCCTCGAACCGATTGTCGCTAGCTGGTAAATACGGGACATACACAGTGAGGGATTAAGTTCTCCTCCGGGTGCGACAGTTGGGTCTCCTGCCATGGCGATGTGTGACATGGTGCCGGGGAGAACAAACCGAGTTGAAGAGATAGACATGTACTAGCTTGGACATAGTGGATGGTTAGGATCAGTTATCTGATGTTCACATAATGTTTTTACAGTCCGTGGTTGTTCACGGCGGATGTACTGGATCTGGTGGATTGTGTACACCTCTGCAGAGTCAAACTATTCCGAATAGCCGTGTCCTCGGATATGGACAATTGAATGGCCATGTAGCTAGCATTGTGTCAATGTTTTCAAAAAAGGAGTTTTCAAAAAGGTGTTGGACTCATGAAGTACTAAGAGGAGGAAATCTTGCACCGTGGAGATATCGTTGATGAAAAGCCAAAAGTTGTTTAACAAAAAGTTTTGCAAAGAAAATCTTTCTTTTCTAATAAGAAAATGGAAGTTGATTCCAAGAAGTTTCGCAAAGAGAAAAACTTTCTTTTAATAAAGCTTTACAAAACCTCTTGTACATCTGATATCTACAAGAGAAAGAAAATTATACTATTTTCTTTTGAAGTATCTTCTTCAACGAAGATACAGAGATTTTCAAAATCAACTATGATATGTCTTTCATATACCATTGATAGTGAACCCTATGTATAGACTACCTACTCCACTATATAAGCATACTTGCATTTTGGTAAGCTACATGATGGGTGTCTTGCTGAGTACATTCAAATGTACTCATATTGGTTTCGTCCCTGGTATTTACTTGCAAGACATCGGGAAGGAGTCTCAGATGGAGATCTACGAGGAGGAGTACGGAGCTGACGGCTTTGCAAACTAGGATCGTCTCCCGGTCAGCAGCCTGTAGGTTAAGGCGTGACTTGGGCTCTACTACGTTTGTGTGTTTAGTCTTCCGCTGTGTGTGTTGTGTGTTTGCCCTGCGTGGCAGTTGTGTTGGGCTTGGTCATGCGACCATGTCCTTTTTGTAAGTGTTTTATGCAATCGTGTAATGGATATTGTATATGTGTACCAACTTGATATGTTGTTCACGACTGGTGTGATCTGGGATCGTGAATGTATGCATATCGGAGGTGTCCTTGAACAGTGGTTCTGGGGGACCTTACACCTACCACATCAGCTCGTGCCGCCTCTACCAATTCTTGTGGGAGTGTTTCTAAAGTTGTGAGTTACGACAAAAGTGGTGTGTCATGGTTAATTGACTCTGGTGCATCGAGACACATGGTGGGTTCTTACAAAGAATTACCAAAGTATGTTCCTTATTTGAAAGGAGAGGGTGTGAAGTTAGCTCATGGTTCTACCTGATCTTATAGGGACAATAGTAGTTGGGTGTGGATCTGATATGTCTTTATCACTTGTTTTGCATGTTCCACCATTTCCAATAAACTTGTTGTTAATTAGTTGCATCATGAAAGAGGTCAATTGTGCTACCATCTTTTACCCAATATGGGGCTTATTTCTGGACATTGGGATTGGAAGAGAACTTGGGAGAGGGAGCATGCATGATGGACTATATTATTTACTCCCTCCGTCAACAAATAAGTGTACATCTAGATTTACACTTAGTCAAACTTTTTAAACTTTGACCAATTTTATAGAAAATACTAGCAACATATATGACATCAAAATGGTATAGTTTGAAACTTCATATCAAGACAAATCTATTATACTAATTTGATGTCATAAATGTTCATATGTTTTTCAATAAAGTTAGTCAAAATTGAATAAATTTGACTGGCAAAAAAGGAAAACGTACACTATTCGCGAACGGAGGGAGTATTCAATGATATATCTCCTATGGTGGCAGCTGCTCTGTCCTATTCTATGTTAGGAGAAGTTCTGCTCCTACACCGTCGACAAGGGCACATGCCCTTCGGTACAATGGGTCAACTTTATCCTAGCCTCCCTAAGGGCTCATTTGGTGCGCTGGGAAAACACAGGTATCCCGGCCCGATTCCAGGGAAAAAAAAGCACGAGGTAAACTTGCCCCGGTAATTTTACAGGTCCATTTGGTTGGGCTCGCGAGACGGGAAATCTAGGCCCACCCCGCTGAATCCCCGGGAAGAAAAAATGGTACCCTTGACCCGTGGGAGGAAACCCCCATCTATGCCGTTGGATCACTCGCGTTCGTGAACGCTGCTGCAGTTGTTCCATGGCTTCTCTCGCCTTGGCGAACGCCGCCGCCACTCCGTTGTTCCATGGATTCTCTCGCCTCCGCGTACCATCTCCGGCAGGAATCGGTACGGCTTGTTAGGGAATCAAGGTGAGCGGCGTGCGTGGTCGCCGATGCTCGCCCTACCGGCACAGCCGTTGCACCTCTGCTCCATGTGTTCCTGGCAATGAGACGTCATCGATATGTGGGACCACGGAGCTAAGGTACTGGCGGCACGAGTTGGCTGCAGTTACCGCCACAAGATAAACCGGAGCACTCGTCCATCTTTTCGCCAAATTGTCGCTACATCAACCAGTGGCAGGATGAGTGCGTGCAGCTCGAGGAAGAAGGGGCAAAATAAAATCCCCACACCTCGCATGCTCCCAAATGGCGATGCAAAATTTCCACGAGGTTCTCATTTTGCCAAGAATATTTCACCCATGGCATCTCTTCCCTGCGAATATCTCCCCAAGCAGCCAAATTAAGCCTAATAGGATTAATAAGGATAATTTCGTGTGTGATGCTTGACAATATGGAAAACAAACTCAACGTTCGTATGTGATGTCCAATAATCATAGTAGTGTGCCCCTTGAGGCTATTCACTCGAAATTCGTATGTGATGTCCAATAATCATAGTAGTGTGCCCCTTGAGACTATTGACTCGTATGTGATGTCCAATAATCATAGTAGTGTGCCCCTTGAGACTATTGACTCGAATGTGTGAATCCTAGTGGAGTGTCATCTCTAAATGGCTATCACTAATTTGTGATCTTTATTGGTTGTTGTACTAGAATCATTTGGTTTTATGTGTTGAGGAACAAGAATTATGTGTTTGAATGTTTTGTTGATTTTCATAATATTATTAGGACACAATATAATGCATTGAAAATATTTTGCACCGACAATGGCACAGAGTATGTGAACAAGCAATTTGATGAGTACATGTCTAGTTTTGGTATTATCTATCAGACAACTTGTCCATGTATTTTGGAGTAGAATGACTAGATGAAAGGAAGAATAGACATCTTTTGGAGGCAACTCAAGGACTTTGAATAGTAAAACACCCATAGAATGTTTGACTTGGAAATAAATCTTATATAATCCCACCAAAGGTTTTTGGGTGTGTGTGTGTGTGTTGTGAAAGGCTAGAAGGAATCTATTGGATAGTTATATCCCGGAGCTTTGAAATGCATATTTTTTGGATATTCAGGAAATTAGAAAGGATATAAATGTTGGTGCCCTGCTGAAAAGAAGATGTTCATGAGTATGGATGCGGTATTCAAGGAACATAAATCATTTTATGGTGAGCCAACTAACCTTGCTGATGTGTTTCCTAAATTTTTTAATGATGGCGCTTCAAATATTTTAGACTCTGTTCAAAATATCGGCCGATATTCCGATAAATCGGCCGATTTGTCGCTTATCGGTGTCTAGCCGACAAGATAAATTGGCCGATATTTCGGCCGATATTCCGATATTTCAACCGATATTCTGATAAATTGGCCGATTTACCACTTATCGAGGGTCGAACGATAAGTTCTTGATAAGCGATATCTTGAACAATGATTTTAGATATAGCATATGAGATAGGGGAGAGAAAGTACAAAAGGATAATGGTGCAGCATTGAAGGATATGATAGTAGGAGTAATTCCAGCTGGTGGAGCTCATGATTATGGAAATGGTGGTATAACATAAATTGAACAAGAGTAGGGGAGTAAGAAGGTAAAATAGATGAAGCAATACGGTGGCCAAAGCCTAAGGAGGAACAAAAAAAAATTAAAGTATACTCGGAGACATAGGGTCCATAAGGAACAATCACAAGAGGAGGAATCCAATACATAGGAACATGTCACCGAAGCCTAAGAGAGACAAAGTATTAGGCAATGTATAAGAAGCCGTCGGTTGCACCTGATATAGTTCCAGGATATCTAACTCACCAAAAAATATCCAGTATATCCTCTTATAGTTATGATATGCATTTCCATTTATGATGATCTTGATCTCCCAATTTCTCAAAGCAAACCTACTCGGTACACTGATGGGAAATTGACTTCTGAGATGGCTCTATATGATGTTTCCAATTATCTTTCATATACTTCAATTGGCTCACGATATAAATATTTTATAGCTTCTCTTGATACTGTAACCCCTATTCATCATGACTCGCAAGAGGCGAAACAATATCCGGTCTAGAGAACACCTACGCGAGAGGAGATGGAGGCACTTGATAAAAGCAATACTTGTGTACTTATTTCTCTTCCTCCAAATAAGGAAGGGGCTAGGATGAAAATGGGTATTTACAGTGAAATAGAGTTCAAATGGTAAGATAGAGAGGTATACGGCCTGGTTAATTGGCAGAGGATATTGCCAAATTATGGGATGGATTATGATGAAACTTATGCACCTGTGGGAATACAGTTAGAACCATAATATCAATTGCTAATTATGACTAGAAGCTGCTCCATTTAGATGTTAAGGATGTATTTCTTCACGGAGACCTTCAGGAGAAGGATATGGAAATCCCTCTAAGTTTTAATAGTAAAGAAACTGAGGGGAAAGTATGCAGACTAAGAAAGTCACTTCATGGGCTCAAGCGGTCACCAAGGGCTTGGTTTGGGAGATTCTGTAAGGAAATGTTTTCAATGGGTTACCAACAAAGCAATTCTTATCGTACTATTTTATTCAGAAATTTTCATGGTAAAATTAAGTTGCTAGTTGTCTATTTTGATGATATAGTCATTACATGCAATAATGAGGAGGAAATCTTACACCTCAAGAAGATGTTTTCAAGATCATTTGAGGCAAAGGATTTGGGAAACCTTCACTACGTTTTGGGAATTGTAGTGGCCTACAGTGCCCAAGGTATTTATCTATCTTAGCGGAAGTATGTGCTCGATTTACTTGCAAAAATGGGAATGCTAGATTGTATACCTACATCCATACCCATAGAACAAAATCACCATATTATAGCTGAAATTGGTGACTCGGTAGACAAATATAAATATCAAAGACATGTGGGACGTTTGATATACCTATCACACACTAGACCGGGTATTGCTTCTTCTGTTACTATCATGAGCCGATAGATTCATGATCCTCGTATCAGCCATCTAGATGTCGTGAATTGTATCCTAAGATATCTTAATAGTTGTCTTAGAAAGGGGATTCTATTCTCTAGAAGTGGAAATTTGAATATAGAAGGTTATACGGATGTCGACTAGGCTGGTTTTTTACGACCGAAAATCTACATCAGGTTACTGCATGTTTGCGGGTGGCAATCTTGTTAGCTGGAGGAGTAAGAAACAATATGTCCTGGCAATATCAACATGAGAGGCCAAATTTAGGTCCATGGCATATGGTTTATCTGAGTTGATGTGGCTAAGGTCATTGTTGATGGAGCTTAAACAATTCAATAATTCTCCTCTTCTGTTAAATTGTGACAACCAAGCCACAATCAACATCGTGAACAATCATGTTCAGCATGATAGAACTGAGCACATCAAGATAGACGGCACTTCATCACGAAAAAATGGATGAAGGAGTAATTCGAGTGTATTTTGTTAAATCTGTAGATTAACTTTCTATGTATTAACAAAGGGGGTTTGTAATGTTACCTTCGTGAGAATCTGTAGCAATATGGGGACCAAAAATATTTTTGCCCCATCTTGAGGGGGAGTGTTGGAGTTCTTGTTTGCAAAACTAGAAGTTTGCAGGGACAAAACTGAACACTGCCTTATACTTGCTAGATAGGAAAGAAGGAATAGTGTAGTAGTCGATTCCAGAAAATTCCCCCCTTCCACGACAAATGTACATCCAAGAGAATGAATACAAACACGTAACATCCACTCTCTTGTCTTTTCTTTCTACAAAATTAAATTAAAAAAAGTAATATGCATGCTTCCATGTGAAACACTTGTGATTTTCTTGAACTTACATTCAATCATCACAAAAATATGAGCACACATGTGAAACTGAATATTGAACCAATATTTTCTTGTTCGAAAAGGGCAATAAGACCCTGGCATCGACATGGTCAATACAAATCATGGGTTGCTCAAGATGGCCACATCAATAAGCCAGATAAATACATGACATCAGCCATCCCGGTTGAGAATAGCCCGTGGGTTAAACAGACACATGGATCCAGTATAAAACCCTATGGGCCGTGGATAATCTGCCAACAAGTAGTGTTTCCATTCCTGTTAAAAACACGATCATATTTTTAATCAGTTCTAATGAACCATTTCCCCAACAAATTTGTGTTGTTGATTGACGGTAAATTGAAAGTTACTCGACTACACTCCAAACAAGACAAGTAAAGGGACATATGGTAATAAAAATGGTGAACAGATTCTCAAAATCATAGTACCCATATGTATTACAAACTTTCCCATTTTATATTCGTAAGTTTGTTCTTAGTTAATAAAATGCTTCTATATAGGAACCACGTTTAAGATCTTTATCTTGAATGGAACCATAAGCTTTCATAAGTATTTAGGAAGGAATCTAATATGATCATTCAGTAAGTCATAATACAACAATTTTACCGTGAATAAGCCTGAATGTGTGAGGTTTCATAGAAACAAATCCAGGCCCGTACCGCAAGCATGTGCAGAATGTGCAACTGCACAGGGCCTCTAAAAATCCAGGGCCCCAAATTTGTCTTTAATACTAGTATTAATGAAGGGACTAGTTCTGTATTATAATAACTAATGGTTTACCTCCTGCCCAACGTCTCAACTCCAACCAATTGCCACCGCCAAGTAATGGCACAAATCTCGATTCCTGTTTTTTTTTTAAAGAAATCTGAGCGCATTGAATTTCTGGCTGAATTGATGTGCCTCCAGCCCTCCACTCGTGAAGATAAAAAATAACTGACCAAGTCTCTATTTATTTTTGCCGATACCACATCTCTCCTTTTTTTTATGAGATTCTGAAACACCATCTCAGTTCTTCTCCTATCCTACCTTCCCCCAATTCTACAAAAGAAATCCTATACGGCTGCAATTTGTTGTGCCATGTCTTCCTAAAATAGAACGTATGACTGGACGTTTGTTTAAATGAAATAGTATCTTCTTGTTTTGTTGAGCTGACTATCCATCTAGAGAAAGAAGAATTTTCTCAACCAAAATAAAATCATGTTTGCATTGTACAAAGTACAAACATACCACAACACTTCAAAACATATTTTTCAGGACAGTGTGAATTGAAAATTTTGTACTACGAAATGCATATAATATGTTGGGAGATTCAATATAAGAAGTTTTACATGGATGACATGTTACAATAATTATAATAAGGACATAAAAATTATCTTATGTGTAGATATGGTGATGATGATACTAATAGATTAGTACCATTTTCCCCTTATGTGTAGGGTCTAGTTCTAATACATTGTACAGGGCCCCGAAATCCCTAGGTACGGCCCTGAACAAATCGCCTTCACACAAAATATGAACATCCATAAATCTCTGTACCAAGTGTAACCATATGTTCCACTTGTATCCGTTTAAGGAACGTGTGAACTCAATATTCACATGGGCTTGAACTAACACATTAGGATACGAGCATGCACATGTCTATCTAGATGAATCATTGGGAATGCCTTATATAGCGTGTCATTGATGGCATAGTACATATTAACTAGCAATGATTACATCGATAACTGGTGAGTTAATAGCAGTGGGGCTGGCTCGAAACTCATGTCGTAAATGCATAGAGTTGTACTAATGATGATCATTGGAGGAGTTGACCATCTAGGTAATGCTTCGAGGAGTCGGTCTGCCAGGTGACACTTCGGGAGTCGGTCCAGTCTAGCCAAGTGGAAGATTCAACCTTGTCCATTGATATATGTAAGTGCACAAGTTCGTTAAAGCATAATTTATGGAAGTATGATCTCTCGATTTATATCGTTCCCACGGAGAGCACGATTGGTTGGCACTACCAGACCCCCAACTATGGTGTCAAACACATACCCAAAACATATATGGAAATAGCCTATTCTATAAGGTGTTATGGAAAATAGTTTAATAAAAAGAGTTTTCTATATACTAGAACTAGAACAAAGACACACAAGTAAAGAACGTAAGAAAACTAAAACTGAAAGTAAAATGATAAAAACTCAACAAGTTATGCTACAGGGAGTCTGAAATCACCACTAGTAATCATACTAAAGATTGGAAAATATGTCTCTTTATCCTATATTGTGTACGGACGGAGTTCCGTAAATAAGTGTGCTCTGATGTCTTGGTTAACACACTACTCACAATCACCACGTAACCTAGATGATAAGCGATACATCTAGTATCACTAGTGATTATGGGTCTCCCCGTGGATGCGGTACAAGTTCTATGAATTCTCTGTTACTCCCATGTTGGATATCAGAAAAAAGAGGAGCTACTTTCTGTCCTGTAATGCTCACTCGTCAGTCTGCCGCAAACCAACACAAAAAACCTGTCATGACATGCAGGCAATATATTGCGAGGATAGCATCTCACGGTATCACGAAGATCTTTACTACACAACGTGCAGTTCGCTCAATAATAAATAAATTAGGGTTCATTCATATCCCAAACTGAACTACTCAATATTGGAGGCGCAAGACATCATAGCATGAATAATAGGAATTATGGATGGGTGTTGAAACATCAACACCAAGCAATACTCAACAAGGTTACAAAGAGGTGATAGACAGATCTATGGTTACATCGGTATGGATGATGATGCTGATGATGTAGATGGATGATAACGGTGTTGACGTAGATGCTTAGACTCCTCCCTCAAGTCTTGTTTTCTTATTCTACGGGCAGCAGGGTGGTGATGGAGATGGCGCTATGGAGGTGGACGTATCTCCTCTAGCAGCCTTGCGGTGGCTAGGGAGGATGTGTGGATGTTCTAGATGATTGGCCTCCTCCCTTAAGTCATGTCTTCCTATTCTACGGACGGAGGGGTGATGATGCAGATGGTGCTATGGAGGTGGACGTATCTCCTCTAGCAGCCTTGCGACGACTAGGGAGGATGTGTGGATGTTCCTTATGTATAGGGTTCGTCTCGGAGGCTATGGCCTCCCCTCCTTATATAGGTGGTATCTTCTTGATCCAAGGGATATATATGAACACCCTTTGACCCCCTCCCAAATCTACCTAAAGTGTTTAGAAATGTTAGGGTTCGAACGGGCTCAAAATCGCTGAAGAATCCCGAAGTTCGCCTAATTTCAGGCGTCCTGTGGATACGATACGGTCACTTTCCACCGTATCTATTAATTTTTTTACCGCCATTTCCTCATACGGACTCCGTTTTGGGTGTTCTTCAGCTCATTGAGATCATATGGACGAGAGCTTCACTCCAGTGATTTCTAATCTTGGTTTTGGCTTGGTAAAAAAATGACCATTTTCCAAACCTCTTAACTTGCCATCTGGTGGCTGTAACTTCTCCGTATTCTTCTTCATTCATCTCCTTTCCTCTTGATAATTCATAATTTTCACCTACACATACATATATGCAAAGTCAAGGAAAAAACAAGTAAAATCCTGATAAAAACATATATTTTGAAAAAAACATATATTTTGAAAAGCTCATCGGAAAAATATATTTGTGTTGAAATCCAAGAAAAATGTAGAAACCAATATAGAACGATGCCAAAATTGCAACGTAAACATATGAAAAAATAATAGGAAAAATCGTAGTAAATATGGATGCATCATTCATCCACGTGACAACCTTCTAATTGATATGGGCCACCCTAGGCCGATGGGACCATAC